>OY720456.1:4042500-4270000 GCA_963082715.1 Harpalus rubripes | reverse complement strand
CGAGTCCGAAATGAATTCGAAAAGCACGTTGTGTAGCAATTATCGAACCGCCGCATTCGATAAACCGCTCAATAACAAAAGCACGATGTTCACCAGACCAAGGCATGTTGACTACTGACAAATGGCATAAAACCGGCTTTCTAACGGTTTTTACCCCACTACTCTACCTGCTCCCTCTTCTGGGAAAAAGGGATTTGAAATCGAATAGGTTTTTCTGCCCCACCCTGTATATATATATATATATATGTGTGTGTGCGTATGTGTGTGTGTGTGTGTGTGTGTGTGTGTGTGTGACGATTTTTTCTCCGTCGATAACTCCAACACTACAATTCTAAAAATTATAATTCTTTCGTATTCATCTACGTTACCATATGAAGAGCTGATTAGCGGAAGGGAAAGGGGGTGAAACTCTTCTCACTTTATCTCACTTCTATTACGTTAAAAAAAACAATCAAAATTAGAGTTGCAACTGAGGTGAGTTAAGACGAAATGAGATATCATGTAAAAAGAACACGTCTATTATTAGAATGACTACATATTTTATATAGTACCTGGAAAAAGACCCTTCTAACTCATTGAAATGGGTGGTCATTCATAAGTAAATTGATATATTTGTTATCTCTCAACTCAGGCTGAAGAAGAAAATATCAGCACAATAAATCAATATCAATATATTCTAAAACATATTTTCCTGTCTTTACGGTTCTTTTCTATGGGATAAGCTACAATGTTGCAATTTTTCAACGTAAAACCCCTAATAAATATCTTTCAAAAAAGAAAGAATGCGAATAAAATGCTATTTGTATATGAAATTAAGAAATTAACAAATGGAATCTATTTAATACATCGTTAGTTTTTACGAAGTTTACCTCTGCTATCTCGAAAACTATAATAGTTACAACTTCAATTAAACGAAGCTTTTTGTTTACATCTGAGAGGTCATGTTAGATGTGCTTTAATTAAAAAGAAAAGTTTACTAAGTAAAATATTGTGGTGACTGGGCAATATTTAATTTTCAAATAATTTCTTAGAAATTGAGAAAAATGTTTCAAATAAGATTTTATTGTAACAAAAATGACAAAATGATTACTCATTGAAACAGCAAGGTTATGTTTTATGTCAGAATAATTTTGCAATTTCTATTTTATAAAATATTTGCAATGAATGCGAATGGTAGAACGTTAAATATTATGCGATGCAGTGGGGAATGTAATAATTCTTACATAATTACCGATTGAAGTATCAAATTTTAAAAATTGCCGAGAAGATTATATGAAGAACATATGTTTAAGAATATTACTTTTCAATAGATATCTTCTACTAAGATGAAAAATTCTTTTAGGTACACATATTTTCTCATTGTAATAGATACTTATCGTGTGAATAAAATTCCAAAAATGGTCGTCTGATTGCAGTAATGAATTATATAAAAATGTGTTTATTAAATTAATATTTGAACAAGATATAATACAAGAAGCAGAAAATTGTCTTAAAATTGTATAATATTTGCAGTTGTATGAAATAGAAGTCTATTTTTGACATAATTCGTCTATTTATTATAGATTTTGTACATGTAATGTTAATGTTAAAGATAGAAATTCACATGGTTCGTATTTTTCGTGTATTTTTTTTCCGAGCTTGTGCAACTGCTTCCACTTAGCTTGGTATATTTTCATTCATTGCGAATATAAAAGAAAGATGCTAACATCATCCACTGATATCGTGATATGCAGAAATGTTCTTCTTTCCAATCATTCAAGTTTTCCAACTCTTAATCGTAATTTCCATGTATTGTGCACCTTGTAACATTTAACTAATATTATAAATTATAATATAAATTTAAATATATTAAAATGGTTCACAGAAATCATACATATGAGAAAAATATATTTTCTGCAACAGTACCTATGCTGGTATTTTGACTTTTTTGAATTAGTCACATCACATATATAGCATTTTAAATATTTTCTTTATTCATTTCAATATACTATGATGTATAATATTCATATACAATAGCAGCAACTCAAAATAAAATTGTAAATTGTATCACTTTCTCGAAATGTCAAAATTGATTCGGTAATCAAAAATGCCAATGTAGCCGTTAGAGGCGCTGACTCTCAAAATGTGCACATCGCCTATAGACCAGAAAAGTGTAACGGTCAACCTTAGGCGCGAAATTCAAACTCAGTTCATAACGCTGAGAACATAATTTCAATCCCCGTGTATTTCTTACCAAGGAAATTTTTGCTCAACTTTAAAGGCCGAAAAATCTCATAAAACTAAATTTCTTACGCAAAGCATTATATGTATCATCTAGACCGATCCTTTATCTCCAGATTCGTACAATAATATTCACATGAACTGTGCACAGTTTATAATTATTTAAATAATAATACAACACTACAAAATTCATTCAACGTATGTCTTAGTTTGATCGGGCATGCTTCATCTTCTATTGTGCTGTCCTATTTACCGGTGAGTCATCGACATACGGTATCCTTGCTTGCACCAAGCATTTTAATTTCTAATAATTTTCTTACTTTACCTTTTCTACAGGTTTAAACTGTTGCAATCTATTACTGAATAAACAAACTATCGAATTCTTAGTAAGAGCTGCTTAATTTCTTTTTTAAAATATCGTTTTTTGTCTGTAAAATTAAACTGCTATATGAAACCTATACTAGGAAATTCAAACTTTGAACTCGCGCCAAAGGCAAATTCTAACCTAACTTTTCTGGTCTATTGAAACCCGCAGAATTATATGCGACATCAGCAAAATTTTAGGGAACTAAATTAATGGCGGCCAATAGGACATGTCAAATTATGTAAACGTCAAAAATCATAGTTTCGCTTAACATAAAAAGATGAATAACTCAAAAAAAAAAATCTTTCCTACGGACGTATCTACAAGGCTACTATCTTCTATCACAGATTCCTTCAAAATGAAATGTATTCTCTCACCTAGTGGAAGTACTCTGCGGTCGGGTCCCCGTACTAGAATCGCTTTCATTAACCGACGTACTACTTGCGTAGCACGGATTCGATCTTATGTTACACTCCACGTTGTCCACATTGCTGATCTTGTACTCCACGCTGGGCGTCGTCTTCACGGCGTACCGCTGCTTGGTGGGACCCCCACCTGAAGGTAACGACGTCTGACATACGATCTTCGTATGGGAGTATTGTTTTTGAGGAGATGAAATGTTGAAATTGAAGTAATTGTCACTGGCAGAAGGGGAGTGGATTTCTGGATAGCTCCCGGTGCCTGATCCAGTTATTAATCTGGGAAAAATAATAATTAAAATTTTAATTAAATTCTGTATATAGTATAAATGCGAGAATCCGTAACATAGACGTTTAACATACTATTCAAAATCGAACAGGGATATTTTATTAATTACATGAAAAATCAAAACTTTAAATTATATTCAAGTGTTTTTAAGAAAAATAATACGTATAAGCTATTTTTCATATTATTAGTATATTCCGTAACTTAACCACGACCGTGGTTATTATAAGAAATAAGAATATGACCACAACAACCACAAAAATAATTGTGGTCGTCGTGGTCATGAAAAAGTAACCAAAACTTTCAGGAACCACATTCCAAAATTGAACCGCTATCCTGAAATTATATTTTGGTTACATTACGGAACGCATAACCAGAACCTTGGTCACCGCGGTTAAGTTACGGAACATACTATATATTGCTACTAATGAAACGCTTTTCTTTTATTCTCATCATCTTATTAACATTTGTTATAACAGCGACTCTTATATTTTTCAATTAACTGTATAACAATCTCAGTTTCTGCTGCATTGTGTAACATTGTTTTTATATTTTGCGTTCATAATGTTGTCATTACGATACGCAATTGCGTATCGTAATGACCTACATTTCGATACGCAATTTTTTGTTTTAGACGGTTGGTACTAGATGACGTTTCTTTAACCCATTTTACCTAATTTATTTTTAGTTAATTGACAATTCATTTTAATAATATAATGTCGATATCACCATTAGATTCTACGAGCAAAATTACATAAGCATACCAATTTTCATAATTTTTGAACAACTATTACAATCTCCAGAAGGAAAAGTCTGAAAATGACCAAAAATCGCAAAAAATCTAAGGTTTTTTTCAGTTTTTGACAATTTTAAGGAATGTTTAATAATTAATGTATCCGTTGGAATATTTTGATGAAAATTGGTATACTTATGTTTTTTGGTACGAGAAATTTACTGGTAAGGTCGTTGAAGGTGTACCGCACACCCATTTTTAGGTATGAGGATGGTGTGGTTTAAAAAAGGGTGGAAAATTTAAAAAATTAAAAATTCTGAAAATTTTTATTTAAGTAGTTTGAAGGGTGTAGATTTAAGATTTTAAAACCACAGGTCGATATCTCTTTTCGTGTCCGAGATATTATTTTATTATTTTCTTTTATTTAGGGAAGATTAGTTACATGAAAATGTACAAATGGTTGCAAATATAAACACAAATTGAGTAAGTAAATGTTATTGTAGAAGGCGCAAAATATAAAAAATAGTATAAAGAACTCATTTTATAAGACTTTCTTTCGCACTTGTCAATTAGAAAAAACGCTAACGTTCGTTTTCTAAATTTTAACGCGTGCGAAAAAAACATGTCTTATAAAACACGTTCTTTAATATACTATTAAGTTCTTCTATTAATGAAAAGGCGACATTTGTCACGAAAAAAAAATGTTATGGCCGTTGAAAGGTTACAAGCTGGGCGACGCCAAATTGAAGTAAATAAATCCAAAAGTCAAAATAGACAATAAAGTGTGTGTGCGTGTCATAAAGTGTCAGGTGTCAACTAAAATGGAAAAAAGAGAACGGGGAAAAATTACTTAGAAATACACAAAGCAAACATGTTGGAGATAAATAAATGTAAAAATAATACATGGGATGAAATGTATAATGAATTTAATTTAATTAACGTTGACATGTGTCAAATTTATTTTACGGACTGATCACCGACATCAATCTGTCAACAAAAATTGATGAGTTGTCACATCTTCTACATTTATACACCGTGATATCAACCAAATGATTATCGCACATTTTTGCACTTAAAATTAACTGTCAACAGGGTCGGATTGGTCAGTCGGGATAATCGGGAATTTTCAGAGAGGCCGCGACTTTTTGAGGCCGCCGCTCGGTGATTACAAACTAACATTTGAGTATGTAGCATCCTCTAATTAACTTCACCGGGTAACCGTTCTTATTTAGATTGCTTTTAATATTTTCTAATTCTTGACAAAATTTCTTTCGGTGTTGCAGATATAGTCCGAGATCGAATATATGAGGTTTTGATAATTTCCCCCTTTGTAGATTTTTAATGATTGGAATTATAGTTATGGTATTGTCTGGTGTTGGTGTGTTGGTTTACGGTAGGGTAAACTGATGTTACTAGTTCATGGTTCGTTTTCTCTGTTAAAACATCCAAGAACGGTCGGACTCCATGAGTTTTTTTCTCAAATTGTGAACCTAATATAAAGTATCATCGACATATCTAAGCCAAAGTTTAGGTCTTATATTGGCTGTAACTAGTGTTAATTCTTCAAAAAATTCCTTGTATAAATTGGCTATAACTGAGAAGAACCCATCAGCAAACCATCTTCTTTTACAAAATATCTATCTTTTTCCTGGAAATATGACAAGAAGATTTTGTGGTTGTAATTGTATTTAGCTTAAAAGTTCTACAAAATGTTTTGAATTCTTTACATATGATGTTCTTTTTCCTTGAAGTGGCTGAATGATTGGTAATAGAAATTGTGATAGTTTGTAAGTAGGAGAATTTATGGAACTTTTGACGGGTTTCTGAGATGCTTAAATCTTTCTTGTGGATTTTTGGAAGCCCCCCGTACAGGTATGGAAGCTTGCTAAAATATGTAGTGAGATCTGTTCTTGTTCTAAACGGAATATCATTCTTTGTATTTCGTACGGTACACTTTATTTTCTATAGACGTAGTAGAATGTTTTCCAGTTTCTTAAAATTTCCTTGATTCAAAAGCCCTTCTATTTTCTGATCATATAAATTGGTATCCAATATTTCTGTAACACTTCCATTATATGCGGGTAGAATCTTGGTTGTGTTATCTTTCAATGCTTTATTTTTTTCGTTTTCAAGATTAGGTTTGATTATATAAATTTTTGCTTCAGAATTTTCCTCACTCTCCATTTATTAATAATTTAATATTGTCTACAACTTTTAAACGAAACTAAATGTTATTTTCATAACTACAGAATATTTTAAATACTATTTTTAGGAGCGTTTTTTTTGTATTATCCAACACCAAAACTAATTTATTACTATGTGGCAATAAACTGATAAATTTAAAAAAACTGGAGATGAGGCTGATCATGCTAGAATTTTCCCGGGCCGTTGAATCTTCCCATTCCGGCCCTGACTGTCAATGTCAAATAAAGAAAACAATTCCCTTAGTAACGAATATAAATAAGGTGATAATTTCTTTGTTTTTTATCATCGCTGTGATAGACATGTAACTAGGGAGATTCTGAATGTTGATTGGCCATGTCACGTGACTTCTGAATTATAATCTCTAAACATTTTTTTTAAATCTTTGCTTTTTGCAAATACTATAAAAAATTGTAATCACTATTACATAATTTCGATTACGTCCAGAACATTAATTAAAACAATTACTTGACACTCTGGGCGTTACGTGATACCTTCGGCTATGATACAACGAGCCAACAGTCCATTAGAAGTCACACGTTAACCACAACGGTCTTGTGAAATACTTTCTGTTAAATATGATATTGTTTAGATGTACTTCATTGTTATACATTTGAGAATATAAATTGTAATGATGAGGTAAAACGGTGTTTTATTATTTATTTTGAAAATGGAGCTAACAAAATTTACATTTTTTTTTCTATTAAATTAAATTTGTTTGTTTTAAGTTATATTATTCGAGAAATAGCAAAGCCAAACTTATCATTTTCAATTTAGTGTAAATAAATAATAATTATTATGGTTCTGGCGCCGGCAGTCATGGCTCTGGAATCAGGAAACTAAATAGTTTTCCGGTTCCTAATTTTTCGATTACTGACAGCTCTACTTGTTAGAGTAGGCGTTAAATGTAGTTACCCTACATATTAGCTATCTTAATAGATTAATAACAAATTGTCTTACCTTACACTTCTAGGGCTCCTTGGCGACTTGGGCAACATCTTCGGCGACTTTGGCGACTTAAGACTACTGGGAGACTTGGGGATTGTAGGCGACTTGGGGTCAGGGAAGTTGAAGACCTGGGGAGCAGAGCCACAGCCGGGGGACCTTTGGAGAGGTGACCGAGGAGGCGGGGTGGGGGTCACCGTGTACTGGTAGGAGTACGTGGGGCTCTTCGGCACAGGGGAGGCATGCCGCCTGGTGCTGCCTGGGCTCTTCACCTCCATCATGCACAACGTGAACACTGCGGAGGAAAATAAGGAAAATTAAACCAACATCGAGGTCACTACGGTGAGTACATGCTTGGTCAGTGATTAATTGAGGATTAAAGTTAAACTTTTAAAGAAAAATCTGATGTGGCCAGCACATTACCTTCCCTCAGCTCTGTGGATATTGTAAAACTTCCACACAGAGATTTTCTTGTAAAAGATTTCATATTTTTTCAGTACATTACCTTCAGTTCTATGTATTTTGTACAAATTCCAAACAGAGTTTTTTGTAAGAGATTTTATATTTCCAGCAAAATTATAACAGAAACATACTGTCAAATGCACTTGACAACTGACATTTGTCAATCAGAATTTTCTTAACATAGTGGATGTTTCCATGGTTATAGCACAGCTTGCTGATTTATGAAATTTAATTTCTTTACAAATTTATTACTTTATATCCATTGAATATGAAGTATAAAATATAATCAAAACTTCGATTTCAATAATGTTCTTCAGACTGTAAAATGTCTGGTACCACTGGTATTAAAAATTCTATGAATCCATTTTTCAATGGTTCAAAAATAATTATTTTTACTAAAACATAAAAATAATAATAATAATTTATTATTTTTTTAATGTTATTTGTGGCACCACTGGTATACATAATTATATAGGTATCCTAACTGCAATAAATAATCTTATTAGTACATGTACTGAATTTCATCCTAATTTGTAAAACGGGTCCAAATTTACACCACTTTATATTCCCGGTCCCACTAGTTTAGTACCCCTGGTATAATTAATTACATATCCAAAATACGTAATCAATTTCCAAATTATTAACTATACCCACACCAAATTTCATCTCCACATTTCAAACGGTTTAAAATATTATTTTTTAAGGGTAACATTTGTGGCACCGCTGGTATAAATAATTATATAAGTATCCTAACTGCAATAAATAATTATCTTAGTACATGTACCAAATTTCACCCCAATATGTAAAACGGGTCCAAATTTACACCATTTTATATACCCGGTCCCACTACTTTGGTGCCCCTGGTATAATTAATTACATATCCAATATATATAATCAATTTCCAAATTATTAACTATACCCACAACAAATTTCATCGCCACATTTCAAACGGTTTAAAATTTATACCACTTTAAATTTTCCCCAACATTTTTATTACCCCTGCTTTAATTAATTATTTATTATGTTAACTAATCGATGCCCAAAGGTCTCAAAAGTACCCTGTCCAAATTTGATCCCGATATCTCAAACCGTTCCCGAGTTATGAATTTTTAAAGTTGGACAAAAATCTACCCTTTCTCCCGTTATTAAAAACGGGAAAACCCCCGTGGGAACCATGACGTCACAGGGAATTCCCTCTGACGTCACACGGAATCCCCTCGAATCTTCAAGACAAAATTTGTTAATACTTTTCTTAAAACAAATATCGACTTTAAGGGTGCAGAACTTTTAAACCAAACGTTAAAATTTTATAAAAATTGGTGTACATACTAATTGAAGGGTGCTGAGTATGATGACGCACCCAGATTTCATGTATCTCGACTGGGTTTAGGGTTACAACCCCTTAAAAGGGATGGGAACCCCTTAAACATTTTTTTACGTTTAACGCTTCATAGCAAAAATTGGTGGACATATGTAAAAAGTCCATAGAATCGAAATATGTTTGGTAAAAATGTTGCCGCCCCTTAGTTTTGGGGTTATAAACCCAAAACGGGGTCAACGACCTATGGAAACAAGGTTTTCGTACTTTACATTGTTTATTGTTAATTTGTGAAAATATGTCCGCATGGATTTGGCTGAAACTTGGTGGACATATGTGAAAAAAGTCCGTAGAATCGAAATATGTATAGTTAAAAATGTTCAACCCTTAATTTTGGGGTTATGAACCAAAAAATATACAAGAACCCCAATAAATAGTTATTTAATTTATTTAAATTAATTCATTTTTCAACCTTTCATAAAAATTGTGTCAGTAATCAAAATAAATTGAAATTTGTCATAATTATGTGAAAATGTCCCCGAATTTCGAATTTGGGTATAGAAAAAATTTACAGCCCCTATTTTTAGGGGTACAAACTTTTAAAGTATTTAATTTTTATTGCTTTATAATAAAAATTTATCCCTTATAAAATATCCTATATTTCGAGGTTTCGAGTATAATTAAAACACAAATATACTACGAATATGTCAATTGCCACAGAAATCTTTCAATCAGAATTTTCTTAATATAGTATACCTTGTTCCATTTAAGCCATTCAGTATTGCGGACCATAGGGAATAGTTTTGACCTCTCTGATTGGCTGAAATTAGAGACAAGACACAAGTTTACCCAATGTAATTTCGGCTACTTCAGATTTGCGCTGTTGCCAGTGCCATCTACTGAATGGCTTAAATGGAACAGAGCATAGATGTTTCTAGCATAGCTAGCTCATTTATGAAATTTAATTTCTTTATAATTTTATAACTCTATATCTACTTAATATGAAGTATAGTCAAATCGTATAGAGAATACAATGATCTTTACCTAAAGGTGACGGAAGGTAAAAAACAATAAAATGTTATATGAAACGTCTTTCTCAATTTCTAATAGCTACGAAGTTATTTGAAAATTAAATATTGGTCAAGGTCGCCACAACATTTAACACAGTAAGATTATTTGATTAAAAAAAACAAAAGCACATCTAAGATGACCTCTGAAAGGTACACAAAAACTCATTTTTCACTGCCTCAAATTTCGGAAACTATGGAAGGTCGGACCCATGTTGATTAAGCTTTCTTACTCATTTTGACCAGTAGATATGCTCTTCATTTTTTTACATTATTTTTGAAACACCCTGTATTTGTAGACAATACTGCATAGTCACATTTATAATTTCACGGGCACTCAAAGCCGTCGTAGAAAGAGCTCCATATGGGTTATTTTTGTGGTATTTGAAAATAATAAACAATAATAAAAATTGTAAAACAATTATTAATGTTATATTTTATTATATAGTCAACAATTTTATATTCTAGAAGTCTAGAAGATTTTGGACTAGTCAAGACAATGACCTCCAACCTTCATTTTGATGAAATATTTAATATTTTATCATTTTCACAATATATTTTGCGCTAAACGTTCAAATTAGTTCGTTCAGTGCGCGTTGATAGTTATTATCCCCTCTCCTGTTTTAATTGCTCGATGCTCGTAGCAGGCCAAGGAAGCAGGCACATGTTTGTCCGTAAAAAATATGGTGGATGTCTTACACGTTTATGTCATTCTGCGACTTTATTAACAAAATTTTCTTATTTAAAATGAAGTGATGATATTCTTATTTTAAGAAAACAAGTCTAACATATTAGTAAAGTCGTGTGAACTGAAAATCTGTAACAGAAATTTTATATTTTGGACAGATTCGGTGTTTGAGTTTCGTGAACTTGTTGATGAACTTGGAACGTGACAGTAGATATCAATGGTGGTTTAGGTGAGTGGATTTGGTTTTATTAGTAGATATTTGTTTATGATATTGTATTTATGTATATGTTTATTCAAACTCGAATATACAGGGTGTTCATTTTAAATGGGCCACCATTGCTATCTCGAGAACTATAAGAGCTACAAAGACGGTTAAATGGGCAAACAATTTCTATTTCACAAGACAAATTTAAATAAAAGAAAAAATATATTTTTGGGCCATTGGTTCTCAATATATGGGACATAACTTTTTAATTTTAAATGAGAACATATATTTTTTATTT
Source organism: Harpalus rubripes (assembly GCA_963082715.1). Taxonomy (NCBI): domain Eukaryota; kingdom Metazoa; phylum Arthropoda; class Insecta; order Coleoptera; family Carabidae; genus Harpalus; species Harpalus rubripes. Next base: position 4,258,793 of record OY720456.1, on the reverse strand, counting down.
GCTCATTTGTTAGAGAATTTAATTCAAAATTCAGTTATATATTTTTATACCCTTACATAATGATTTTTTTCTTCAAGCGTATTATAATATGCATATTATGCTACTGTACGCACGCTGTAGAAGATATTCATTGTCTTACTAGTACAAAAATGTTGTTATTGTTGTACTAGTAACAAAATGTTAGTTTCTTAATTCACCGCTGGCGGCGGCAGTAGCCACAGCAACACAGATCATATTGAAAATTGTTGTTTGACAGTTGAATCGTTTGTGTTTTGTAGTGTACACAGCCAGCTTTGACTAAATTGCAAATTTTACAAACAAAAAAATTCCAAAAAAATGTCAAAAAATTATTTGAAACACTTGAAGAAAAAATAGTATATGTCATTCGGAGTAGAACGCCCTTTTTGTGTTTTACCCAGCTTGCCAGGCCTCGGCTGACGCCTCGGCCGCAATAGCTGGGTTCAACACAAAAAGACCGCTTTCTACTCCTAATAACATAATATACTATTTTGAGAAAAGTGCATGTAAAGTTTTATACTAATTTGATTAAAATATGGCTATAATAAAGGTGCATTTATATGGCTATAATAAAGGTGCATATATATTTGAACTGAATATTTAGGAGACCATATACTTTAATTTCCAAAATACAAATTTGAGTGACAAACAGTAGGGGAAGAGTAATACATTATTTTTCATCTTTATGTACACTTAATTAAATACTTTGTTTCATATTTGAACTGTATATTTAGGAGACCATATACTTTAATTTCCAGAATACAAATTTGAGCGACAAACAGTAGGGGAAGAGTAATACATTATTTTTCATCTTTATGTGCACTCAATTAAATACTTTCTGTTTCTTAAGGTGCATTCACAAATGAAAATTAGGTTTATGGTTTTTGTTTAGGTTTAAGTAAGTCATTCATAAATGTAAGTTTAAATTACCTGAAAATTAGTTTTGATATGTACAGACGTATGTGTAAATGCTTCAAAAACAAAATTAAAATATCGGTAGAACAGTGAACAGTACTCAACAAGACACCTGTGCTCCGTGAAACTGTCATTCGTTTGGCATTATTGGTTATATTAAGTTATGACAGTCTCCATGTTCTTCTCGCATTTGTTTAAAAAGCCGAATCCACAAGTGGATACTAAATAAAGATGGGTGTATATATCTGTATCATTTCAGACTCGTTCTCATTGGTGAAGTTTGTGACGTCAAACTAAATCATAAACCTAAAGTTTGGACCTCGCAATGTTTAGCTTTATGATTTGGATTTAGAGACCCTAAATTCTGAAGTGTGAATGGAGTCATAACATAATATGCGGCCAAAGACTTTAAATCCAAAGTATAAACCATTAATCTAAACCTAATTTTCATTTGTAAATGCACCTTAAGATTTACAAAGGTGGTTAAATGGGCAAATAATTTCTATTTCACAAGACAAATTTAAATAAAAAGCAAATTATTTTTTTGGGCTAGTGGTTCTTAAAATACGGGATATAACTTTTTAATTTTAAATGAGAACATATATTCAAAATTCAGTTATATCATATTTTTATACCCTTACATAACGATTTTTTTGAGAAAAATGCATTTAAAGTTTTATACGAATTTCATTAAAATATGCGGCTATAATAAGAGTATCATGAATGGAAAAAATGACTACATGTTATTTTTATTACATAGAATTAAAGTGCCTGACCTAAAGAAGTGAATGTTTCGTTCTTGTAAGTGATCATAAACGTCAACTTAAACAAAATATACATGCATTTCTTTCATGTCAATCTAATTCTATGTTAAAAAAAATTAACATGTATTCATTTTTTCTATTCATGACACTCTTATTATAGCCATATTTTAATCAAATTAATATGAAACTTTACATGCATTTTTCTCTGAAAAATCAATATGTAAGAAAATAAAAATTTTATATCACTGAATTCAGAATTAAATTCTCTAACGAATGAGCAAATAAAAATATATGAGCTCATTAAAAATTTAAAAGTTAGGTCCCGTATTTTGAGAACCACTGGCCTAGAAAAATAATTTTTCTTTTCTTTAAATTTATCTTGTGAAATAGAAATTATTTGCCCATTTAACCGTCTTTGTAACTCATAGTTCTCGAGATAGCAATGGTGGCCCATTTAAAATGAACACCCTGTATACATGAGGCTTAATATGTGTGTTTAAATTTGTACAGAATACATGTATGTACAGGTAATGACAAAATGTAATATTTACTTATTAAATCTATATATTTATGCTAATATTATAGCGAATTCAAGGTAAATGGTATATTGAAATAAATATCTTGTAACCGTGTTTTAATGTTTAATGGCTGGTTTATGATGGATTTAATTTACAAATTTAGATTTACGAATTTACATTTACAAATATAAATTGTACATATCTGCCTTTACTGGTTCATGATGAATTTAAGAAATTTATGATTTAGAATTTACATTTAAAATATCACCATATTTTATATTCTAAATGTAAATTTGTAAATGCGTCCAATCATTTCACAGTATTTCAAACAATGATTTTGATGGGGAAAATGACAGTTTCAAGTGACAGTTGAAACATTTAAATTTTGATTTGACAAATGGATTCCGAAAATATGGATATATTATTAATATGATCTGTAGAACAATACAGATTGATTATGATAAAAGTGATAAATATCATATAACTGTCATTCCATCTGTGTCAAACCACGTGACCAAATATAAGTTGATTGGGCATATTTCATATCTTTAAATTCATTATAAACCAGCAAGATAAATCGTAAATTTCAAATCTAAATTTGTAAATCTAAATTTATAAATTAAATCCATCATAAACCAGCCATTAATAAAAAGATATTGGGTTAGAAGTTAACAAACATGTTCTATACTCAATATTTTATGCTACAGCTACACAAAATAACAACTCATCGGAAAATAGACCATTCAGATACGAGTATCTCAATTTTTCTTAGTTACGCTGTATAACATCAGTTATTTGCGTTGCTGAGTTTCGCGAAACACAAACGGGCTTCATTTAAAATTTGATTATTTCTTGTAATTTAAAATACTTCTAATAATACTTTTCTTATTACGGGAAATAATACATATAATTCCTTGTAATGAAAAATTAACTCTTCTAAAGCCTTAGAAAGTCTTCTCTTGGAATTCATGCAAACTCACGTAAATTTCATTTGAAAATGTAAAAATAAAACATGAATATTTACAAGGAATTTCTCAGCAAACACTTATAAGATTTAATGAAACTTATTACAAACAGAAACTCGATGATATCGAATTCAGTTTGCTCTTCTGAAGAAAATATAGTATTGTTCACGTTAGAATGGCATTGCGCAATAAAAATTATAATTCTTGACGACAAGTATGAAACAATCAAATTATAAAAATTGCGCAAATGGTGAGAAATTTCTAGAAATTTCTTTCGACTAGTTTAAAATAAAGATTTTAAATATACAAAAATTGAATATGGTATTCAAGTATTCCGCCATTTAATATTGGGTTACATCTTTGTCACTCAAAATTTGAGCAACAAATACAGACATAAACATGGTTGCAGTAAATTTTAATCGACTGTTGATATAGATTTGGAGAGTTGAATTAATGTTGAACCAGTCCTTGAAGAGCAAATTATTTATTGATACATTAACAATAAACAACACCGACGTTTCGGTCACAAATTGACCATCCTTAGGGTTAGGTTAGGTTTTAAAATAACAAACTAACCCTGATGATGGTCAATTTGTGACCGAAACTTCGGTGTTGTTTATTGTTAATGTATCAATAAATAATTTGCTCTTCAAGGACTGGTTCTCCATTAATTCACCTCTCCAAATAAACATGATTGTTCATACTTAGTTCCAGAGCCGTAACTAGGGCTTTGAGCGCCTGTGGCATAAAAAAAATTGCGCCCCTATATCAAGAAATTAAAAACAAAATGAAATTCTGAAGAGCGTTTCGCGAGTTACTGACAACTTAAACCTACATGAACATTTTCTAAAATTTAAAATATCTGCAAATCGGCTTAGTTCTCATATTTTCATTTAAAATTTTGACACGATTAAAGATATACAATAACGTATTTACTGTGTGGAAATTTTAGATGAAATGATTTGCAGATGTTTAAAATTTTAAAGGATTTTCATATGAGTTTAAGTTGTTAGTAACTCGCGAACCGCTCATCGGCAAAAATCGTCTATATTCTGTTTCATTTAGGCCATTTAGCAGATGGCGCTCGCATCAATGTCAGTTTTAAGTAGCCGATATTATATTGGGTAAACACGTCTCATGTCTCCAATTTCAGCCAATCAGAGAATTCAAAACTATGTCCAATTCTCTACAATACTGAATGGCTTAAATGGAACAATATATATATATATATATATATATATATATATATATATATATATATATATATATATATATATATATATATACTAAGTTTTAAATACATAATATTTTTTATTTTTTGAGTAATTTAAATTTTTGTCATAAATTGTTATTCTGGTTAACTATATTTTAACATAACTCTTTGAGACTTCTTCCTAGGCAAAAAAATGTAAGAATCCTTTTATGTAGGTACAGGTAATTAAGAACTTTAATTTTGTATTCTTGAAAAATTTTGATACGGTTCACTGTTTTCAGAAAATGTCCAAAAACTCATTTTTTACACCTTTCACCCAAGATGGCGGCAAAATCCGGGGTCGCTAGAGGGTGCAAAATTAGTATGTTTTTTTTGGCGGTCCCAATAAAGAGAATAATATTCACGCCAGCTTGTCATCAATTATTTCCACAATAAACACTTTGCCAACTGGCCTATCTGTAGATAATTATTTGTTAAATTTAGAAAATAGATTCTAGAAATGTTTGATCTAAAACCATATAAATAATTAAAATTTTGCGCCCGTGGCATGTGCCACTTTTACCACGCCCTAGTTACGGCACTGCTTAGTTCACAAACCGATGACGTGAGGATCACGGCATTTAAGACAGAGAGAATCTATTTCTATTTAAACTGGAAATTGATGATTAATAAATATTATTCTTATTAATTAGTATTAGTACTAATGTAAAACATGAACAATTTTTTCAAAATTTGAATTCGTCTACATAGTACATACATACTCGTATACATCATAGTTATCGTTTCAATTTATTTTTGGGAATAATTATTCAAACGAATGAATACTGACATGGCATAGTATTCCATTTCCCAATATATTCTGATTTATGAATATTTCATTACCCTTTCCAATAATAAAATTATTACGTATTGAATTCAACATGAAAACCAGCAGATTATAAATTAAATTTTATTCAATACAATATATAATTTCAGGCTTGGCGATAATATTACTTTATTAGCTAAATTGATTTTCAATTTTTGTAATCAGCTGAAACAAATTAAATAATAGAATATGACTGATTAATAAAAATTACATTCATTGGGGAATACTAAAATGGAGAATTTATTGATGAATATAATGAAATATAATATCATTTATAATTAGAATAATATAAAGGATGTTTCATTGTTATAGAGAGAGCACTATAAGGGCCATTTATGTAGTATAGTATGACTAACGAATGAAAGTTGACGTTTGATTATTTAATAGATGTGGTTTCTTTTGAAAATATTTTCCTACATTTGATTTGAAAGGAAACTGACCCGTATGTATTCCGTTACAGAAGATTAGAATTGTACCCAATACCTAGGAGGCATTTAAAATGATTTTAGTAACAGGATTCAGGGATGTATTTAAAAAATTTAATACCGGAAATTTAGTTCGTTCGTCTGAGGTGTAAGCAACCCTCAAGTCGGAATTACTGTTAGAGGAAATTAAAAATAATTCTATTTCATAGAATTGCCAACCTAAATAGTTTAAAGATCAAAATATTTTGTTATAATCTACATAGACAAAAAATGTTTAAAATATTTTAAACGCACCCCTGTTTTGATACTCAGTTACCCTAGTCGGCCATCTATTTTCAGCCAGACATAGTAATGTATTTCTGTGCTTTCCTAGTCCAGTATTTAAATGGGTTCATCCAAAAATTTCATATCTGAATATTTCGTACAATTCTATTCTTCTCTAGGGTTTCAAAAGAAACCGTATCTATAAAATAATTTAAACGTTAACTTTCATTCGCTAGTCATACCATAATAGAAAATATATATAATGTCGCCGTTTCGCCTCTATTTGAGGCTTCATCAGGACGAAAGACTAAACAGTAAGATGTTTCCACTCAGGATAATGATTGGGCTAAAAGGACCTCGTCATTAAAATATAAAACAATTGTAAGATATAAATGTAGCACGTCATGAAAAATATTATAATTACCTTCCGTCACCTTTAGGTAAGGAAGGTATTGTCTTTGGTCAAAAAATTCGGTGGTGAGTTTTTGATGAATAAGCACGTTTTGAGGTCCCTAGAATACGATTTTACTATTTTTATGATGTCTGTATGTATGTATGTATGTGTGTGTGTGTGTGTGTGTGTGTGTGTGTGTGTGTGTGTGTGTGTGTGTGTGTGTGTGTGTGTGAGTGTGTGTGTGTGTGTGTGTGTGTGTGTGTGTGTGTGTGTATGTGTGTGTGTGTCTGTGTGTGACAAAATTTTCTAATGCGATAACTCTAATACTACAATTCCAAAAATTATAATTCTTTCGTATTCCTCTTCGCTACATCCATGTGAAGAGCTGATTAGATTTTGGTTATAATTGGTCAACCGGAAGTACCTTCATTTGAAGATTTTAACAGTTTTTCTTGAAAAAACGGTGTTAAATATCATTTTTTCACATTTAATGTTATTATAAATACTAAAGAATTATTTATTCTCTATACGACTTTAATGCATTCTATACTTCATATTAAATGGACATAAAGTTAAAAAATTATAAAGAAATTAAATATCATATATATTAGCCAGCTTTGCTATAACTCTGGAAACAGCTGCTACATTAAGAAAATTCTGATTGAAAGGTGTCAGTGTCAAGTGCAGTTGACAGTATGTTTATGTTATAATTTTACTGGAAATATATGATCTTTTGTTAGAAACTTTCTGTATAGAATTTGTATAAAATACATACAACTGCCTTAAGGTAATGTACAAGAAATATAATCTTTAGCAAGGAACTTTCTGTATGACATTTATACAAAATACATAGAACTGACGGAAGGTAATGTGCTGGCCACATCAGATTTTTTTTTTATAAAGATTAAATTATTTAACACAAAACGTGATGTCATGACCACAGCAGTATTCTATAGTAGGCTGCGAGAGAAAGATAGCAATAGTGACACAGACAACAAATATCAAATATCTCGCAGAGTAATTATTAAAAAATTGTTTTAATATTAAGTAATACTGTACGTAAAAAGTGTACTTTTTATTATTTTTTGTTATGTTGGAAGAGCCCATTTTATATTCTAGACGTCTAGAAAATGTTTAACTAATTGGGTCAATGACCTTCAACCTTTAATTTAATGTAATAATTAGTATTTTATCACTTTCGCACAATTTTTTGTTTGCCTACGTTCCTTCAGTGCGATTTATTTTGTTATCCCCTCTCCCGCTTTGATTACTTGATGCTCGTAGCAGACCACGGAAGCAGGCACAAGTTTGTCCGTAAAAAATATGGTGGATGTCTTACACGTTTGTGTCATTCTGTGACTTTATTAACAAAATTTTCTTATTTAAAATGAAGTGATGATATTCTTATTATAAGAAAACAAATTTAGTCATTAGTATAGTTGTGTGAACTGAAAATCTTTAACAGAAATTTTATATTTTGGACAGATTCGGTGTTTGAGTTTCGTGGACCTGTTGAAGAACGTAGCAGTAGATATCAATGATGATTTAGGTGAGTGGATTTGATTTTATTAGTAGATAGTTTATGATATTGTGTGTTTTCAAACACAAAGGAATTAAAGGATATGCGTAGGAGTATGAGTTGAAATTTGTACAGAATATGAATATTATTATATAATGTAATATTAATTAATAGCGAATTCAAGGTAAAATTCTTACATTGAAACATGTAATGTAGGTAAAAATGAATTTTAAGAAATAGGTATGAATTAGATGCTATAATAAAACAGTTATAATATTTGGAGTTTGTGCTGTATACAAAATAGTTCAATTTATTAATAAATAATACTCTGATAGATGGCTCAATGGTTAGAGCAACGCCTCATAAATCATGAGTGCCCTCGGAGCTCTGGGTTCGAATCCCACTAAGGCATGGATGTGTGTGAATCTGAACCCACTCTGTAATTGGGATTTAATCCTGTTGAGGGGTTTAAAAAAAGGTAGTTACTTGGATTAGATTAGACTATATTTTAAGAAATAAACTGTTAAAATTAGAGTATAATTCGCTAATCCAAAAATAAGCGAAGGTGTCATCCGACATCATCATTTATATCGTACAGTGCAACGTGTTGTAGCAGCTGTGTAAAATGTGTTAAACGAAAATAATATTGTCATTTGAATTCTTTGAGATTAAAACAACAAATGGTGGTTCTAAATTTAATTTGACACTGACTACAGTCGCCCACACATTTTAAAGAAGATTTGATTTGTATAAAACCCTAGTAACGTAAATTTACGGCAAACACACGTTAAAGGTGTAGGTCTTTGATTAGTCAATTTTAAGACGTCTTTTCTCGAATATATATATATATATATATATATATATATATATATATATATATATATATATATATATATATATATATAAACTAGATTTTTTTTCTTCGAAATTACACATCCGAGTGCAGTCTCGTGTTTCCTCATTCGCTCTGGGGCGCGAGTTGTGAGACATTCTGTATTTATTTATTTATTTATAGAATTTTAACTCTCGTTGGTCTCTGAGACCGAGTGCGTGTGCTGAAGGGTTAACTGCCCCATATAAAATGTCAGGACAGTAATTTATTCTCACTGCAAAATACATTATTTATATTATCACTTTTAAGTTAATATTTTAATCGTACTATGTACGACGTAAAACATTAACACAATAATTCAAATCTGCATATCGCACGCACATTACTAGCAATATCAAAGCCTCTGGTAATAATTTAGAGAAAATTCACATAGAATCATTATCCCACAAAGTAAATGTATTTTATTTGCCTTGTGGGAACACACAGCCTTCCGTACTAACACCTCTCAAAGATCGTTTATGGAATAAGGAAGGCCAGGTAAGTTTGCTCATTAATTTACTAACATTGTTGCAAACTGTACGCGTAAACAAACTATTAAAAGGTAAATAAACCAAAACAAAGTCTAATTGTATCAACTTTGAGAGTTAGAACAGTAACTTTCACAAGGATAATTGTTGCAAGCCTTTTGTTTAAAGTGATTGTCTGTGTGCAACAATGCGCTATAGTGAGAGTTACTTTAGGGATATTAAAAGAAAATTAGGTTAAATTGTAGTTTCAATTTATTTTTCTTCATTTGCACTGTCCCAAATATGAGATCCATCCCAGATCACTTGCTACAAATTTATTTTATAAATAAAAAATCTGATGTAGCTAGCACATAATGGTATGACTAGTGAATGAAAGTTGACGTTTAAATTATTATATAGATGTGGTTTCTTTTGAAACCACAGAGAAGAATAAAATTGTACGAAATATTCAGGTATGAAATTTTTGCATGAACCTATTTAAATATTGGACTAGGAAAACACAGAAATACATTACTATGTCTGGCTGAAAATAAATGGCCGACTAGGGTAACTGAAAATCAAAACAAGGGTGCGTTTAATAGTTATTTGTATATCAAGGCTGCGAAATCACTCTTTAGCGTACTGAGAGAAAAATTGTCGCCGAGGCCGCTTGCGGCCAAGGCTAGACAATCTCGAGGACGCTAAAGGATTTCGCGGACAATGTGTACACAATATATCTGTGCAACCGTAAAAAATATGTAATAACAAATTTTATTAATTTTAAACAGTTTCATTGTAAATAGAAAGTTAGCTTTCAAGGTGGCTATGGAATTAATATTTGATAAATAAAACCATGCAATTCTCAAGTGGCAAAGTGATTGTTTACCTAATTTCGCCGCCGCTACTATGACAACGGCTGCGAAATTCATTTCGCTGCCGTTACCATAACAACAGCCACGAAATTTAATTTTGCGGCCTATATTGCGGCTGCGAAATGCCTATTTCGCGTCCGGTTGCACAAAAAATATTTTAAACATTTTTCGTTTATGTTGATTATGATAAAATATTTTGATCTTTAAACTATTTAGTTTGACAATTCTATGAAATAGGATTATTTTTAATGTCGTCTAACAGTAATTCCGACTCGAGGGTTGTTTATGCCTAAGACGAACGAACTAGAATTTGCGGTATTAATTTTTTTAAATACATCCCTGATTCCTGTTGCTAAGGTTATTTTAAATGCCTCCTGGTATTGAATACAATTCTAATCTTCTGTAACAGAATACATAAGGGTCAGTTTCTTTTCAAATCAAATATAGGGAAATGTTTTCAAAAGAAACTACATCTATTAAATAATCTAAACGTTAACTTTCATTCGCTAGTCATACTATAAATTGATGTTATTTATTTATTTATTTATTTATTTAAAGTTTAGGCTATACAACAGGACGAGTCCCAATGACAGTACAGCACATTACAATGTAAATACAAACAGAAAATAATTTTTCATCAGACAAACCTACTTAAATAATACAGTGAAAATTTATGAAAAAGAGAGATATTGATTATGACATATGAGTAAAATAATTATTTCTTATAAACGACTTAAACGTGTATAATGAGCAATGGAAAATATAAGGTGAATTGTTGAGAGAGAAGAAATTATTATATTTACACATTATTCTGTGTAGAGGAGAGAACATAGCTGAGTTAGTTTTATAATTCCTTAAACAAAATAGATCACATGAACGTGTAGAATGAGAAGGTATTCGAAAAGAAATTTTGTTCAAAAGGGTAGAACTGCTGATATGATTATTTACAATTTTATACAGAAATGTCATATCTATCAAGTCTACGCTTTTGTAAAGGGATGAAGTTTAACGAGTTATTTGGAAATTTCCAATTTAAATAAGAAATAAATTTCTTTTGAATACCCTCTATTCTATTAATATACATTAGATAATGGGGAGACCAACATACAGCAGCAAATTCAAGTTGAGATCGAACTAATGTGTAATATAAATGAACTAGCGTTTTAAACCTTTTAAAATGAGTACCAATTCTTAAAATGAATCCTAGCATTCTATAAGCCTTTTTGACAATGTAATCAATATGGATATCGTAAATAAGTTTATTGTCTAGAGTAACACCAAGATCTTTGATATGAGATACACGATTTATATATTTTCCATCTAAATGATAATCAAATTTAACCACATTCCTATTTCGCGTGAAAGATATAATAGAACATTTATTGAAATTAAGTAATAAATTATTATTTTGTAAATAGCTATATACCGTGTGTCTGTCTTCAAGGTGTATAGTGTGTTTCAAGATATACGTAAACGTACCTGTCTCAACTTACGCAACGGGTAGCTTCTTAAATGGGCTTGATGGGTAACATGACAGGGTTGTAACAAAATATTTGAAATCCAGCACACGAAATATTTGTGTGAAATTTAATATGACACTTAAATTTTATAAAATACAGAACAAAACATATGTCATTACACCAAATTTTCTCAAATTATAAATAAAAACAGGTACATTAATTAGCGGGATTTTGAGAAAGTACTGCTACATTTTTCCCCCAAATTTTGCTAATCCGTCCCTGTCGCATAGGATCGTAAATACCATTCTGTTCTGCGGTGTACCTGCTTCATTACGAAGGCAGGCAGATTTGCAAATATCTTGGAAAACACCATACATAGGAGATTAACATGGGAAATCAGTTTTTTGCAATTTCCTGCTCGCCAAATTATTTTAAGCAACAACGCGTCAAATAAAAGTTTTAGGGCATAAAATTCTGCATCAAAGTCAATAATCAGAATTACCAGTACATGCTCTTTGTAACGAGAGTAATTAAATACGAAAATGTCGAAAATTACGTTGATATATTGACAGCCATAATTGAACAAAAAATAAATAAATGCTTGACGTTTTATCTGTCCCATCTGTCCCAATGTAAATTAATTTATTTGATGTTCCCAAAATCCCATATTAAACCTTTGTGTCACGATTTCTCGTATTCACCCAGTATATTTACAAATTAATATAATCTCGAATAATCTTTCTTCATACGAAGGTAAAAGCGAAGCTTAAAAAATTCATATACGATTAGATAAACATATTCAACAATCAACAAACTAATTAATGCCATGTTGTTAATACTTATTCGTTCACATTTACCAAACATCGACTATCATATAATAAATATTGATCATCCGACATGTTTTGACATATGTAATGTTGTCGTATTATCAGTAAATACATTTTGACCTCAAAAAACTAAATATAGAACTTCAATACGTAACCCTGTACAACAGTTATGTGAATTTCTAAATAATAATATTACTATAGTTGGATTGAAGTACAATGTACAATAACGAAAATGAAATAGGCAAATGTTGAGAGAACTGAGTAATAATTTTAATTAATTAAACATACATGGTATTTAATTAAAATTACTAATATATTGAAAAACCACAAATGATACAAATGATTAATTATTAATTATGTAACACGCTTTTACACTTTAATCATTTTCTGCTATTTAGGTTTGATAAAGTATTAGTTTATCTCTCTTTAAAATATAATTACCTACATACAAACTTGTATACAGCCTTAGCCAAAATATTAAACAACAATTCTTCCACATTTTTACCTCTCGCTAATAGAGGTATTGAATTCATGCTAAAAATCGCATATCCAGATTTTAGTGAATAAGCACGTTTTAAGGTCCCTAGAATCCGATTATAACAATTTTACGATGATGTCCCTGTGTGTGTGTGGATGTTGGATCCACGATTTCGCAAATACTATAAGACCTATGACATTTTTAACTACGGATTCCTCAATCTAACAATAATGGGAAGAGTTGATTAAGTTTTGGTAACAATTGGACAACCGGAAGTAGTAGCTACAAGAAAAAAATCATCTAAATATTATTTATCGAAAATTTACGTAAATACTTATATTAAAGAACGTTAAATACTTTATTCGATAAATATAAATTCATTATTATATCTAATATAGATTTAGAGATAAAGGAATGCATATAAAATAATTTGATGTAAAAATTCTCAGATCAAACTACTTCAAGGCAAGAAATTCAAATGTTTGTAATTCACACATAAATGTCACTGTCAAAAATATTTGTATGCCACTGTCAAAAATATTTGTACATCATTATGAAGATTATGAAAATAAATAAAAAGTCAACAATGCAAAAGAATATACGTAAAAAAAGAATATAAATGGAATTTTCGAAAAAATGACGAATATAAAGAAAAAGAAAAGGAAAGTAGAAAAAGAAAATTTCGGGATATTGAATATAAAGAAAATGTGTGTATTGTACATAATTTATATTAAAATTAAAATAGATTGTGCAAATATATGTGAGAATTATTTTGTAGTGAGACACGAATATATATATATATATATATATATATATATATATATATATATATATATATATATATTTGTATTTAAAAATATTTTCCGTTTTATGCGTACAACCAGGTAAAATATCTGGCGAGAGGTTATGTGCTGGCCACATCAGATTTTTTATTATATTTATTGTAATTATATAACTGTATGTTGTAGTCAATGTGATTCAGATTTTACAAAATACGTATATTTTATGCTTTAAATAATGTTTATCTTATATTAATATTCAATAAAATATTAAAAACATAATAATAAAACATATTTTGAATAGTAAAAATTAAAAAAATATATTTTGCTACTGACTCGTTCCGAACCCAGTCTCTCCGAGCTTTGAATATTACGAAGCGTAAGGCCCGGGCCACACTATGCGTTTTAGCGGGACCAGTAAAACCGCATCCGGTTAAACGGGATGGATAATACAGCGTCCACATCAAGATTACTCAACATGTCAACCATGCCAGAGGTCCTAACAACTCTTAGTTCTCGAAATACGTATTTAGTTACATTAAAATTAATTTTAAGGTTAAGGGGTAATTATAATAGTTTTAGTTAATATCTTACACTGGGGAGATAATATTCACAATTATTATTTCACATGTTAATCTCGCATGTGTCGGTCGGCCTAAGACACCCGGTATACATAATTTAATGCCACACTAATTTTGAATGTATTTATATTACATATACGACCAATCTTCTTTTGGAATGCTGAATGCTTTGAAAATAATCCTGAATTGCATTATTCCAAAACCAAAATCAATCTCTTCTCAGACAAAAATCCGTAAATTTTAAATTAGTCCAAAAAAAAGCCGCACATAACCAAATCAGGTGAGTGTGGAGGGTGTATATTATTTGTGTGACTTTTAGTTAACTGTTTTGAAAATCATTTTACTCATTTTTAGAGATACGTAACTACGATAAAAAGTACAACGCATATTCAGAATTCCTGCATTTGAATTGATTGTATCCTTGATGATAATCCTACCTTTGTGAAGGATGATGATGCACTCACAAAATCACGACCGATTGAGCGAGAACGAGAGTGTTTTCGAGTGTGTAAGTGTACGTCATCACCGCGCACACAGCGTGACACGACTGCACGGCGGGTTGCCTTGCGGCCGAGGCCCACGAACCCCGGGAAAACAATCCAAACACGGAAAACCGAACCGCTTCGGCCAACATCGGAAACATACAAAGAAAATCACAAAAGTGTAGCCAAGTTTTCACAAATAAAACTCACATAAAGGTGAAAATAAAGTAATGGCACACTTTCAAAGTAATTCTCTTATTCCTGTACGTAATTCTAAGATGGCAGTAGAATAGACTAAAATAACAAATGAATTGAATACAAAGTATTAATAAATAAAAAAAAATATTTATAGCTATTAACATACCTAGGAATGTTATGTATATCATAACTGCCGAAGATGTCGGTTTGAAATCCGAGCTCGTAGAGCGAGGATTTTAAGACATCTAAGGCTTGTTATGATTCATAACAACCGTGGTTTGTTCAATAGTTTATCGGTTTCAGAAAATTAAGACATTATTGATAAATACCATTTTTTGAAATTCTCTCATTAATGCTACTTTCAGATTGCTATGGTTAACATAGAACAATTATTTTGACATATGTCAATATGACAAATATTACAATTATGTGCTTTATTCCACATGTTCATTACTTGAGAATAAAGTAGACTGTATTTAAAACGATAGGCTAACGTTATCTGTATGTATTAATTAAGAGCATTATATTTTCATTTTATTTTATTTTCATTTTGTAATCAGTTGTTGACAAATCGGTATGGTAATAATATTACAATACAGATACAGTTATTACTTAGTTACCAGCCTACTTTTGTATATGTAGACAATGGAATAATATCTTGAAACCGGTAAATAGTATATTATACGATGCTATAATGGATGCTCTTATTATCGAGCGAGCGAATTAAGCAATGGTTGCAATCATCCGATTTGTGTACTATACTTTATCTACGACTAATGTATTACATACAACATTTTCGTTTCATAACCACATACATAATAATAAACAATTAGGTTAACATTGAAATGTATTGTGATGTAACTATGAAGATGAAGATACATGTTAAAAATTAAATTTTATGCATATTTATTTTATTAAAAATATCCTGATTGGTGCATCGGCATCGAAGGGAATGATTATTATTTCCGGGTCATTATTCCCTGCGGGATTTATAGCATTATGTAACAAAAACGACTTAGTTAATATACATATTACTTAGTCATAGATAAAGTACATTAAATGTACGTGTGACCTCATAAACCTGAGTATCGACAACTTCACAGATGCTAGTCAATGGCAATACACTAAAATCGCCATTTCAAGTTCGAGAAATATTTGCCTGTGATGTACAAATTTTTTTTAGAACACTATTTCAGAAAAGAAAATATATAACATATTGGTTAGAATATTACGAATAAGATACAGTGTATATAAATATATCTATAACAACCGGGACATTATATGAGGGTATAATCGTTCATGATGCCCTCATTATAATCCGATAATCTTTTATGAACTTTAAATTAGAAATACATAATGGCTCGTAGTATGATCACGGTTTTAACAAAAACGCTGTTTTAAGAAATGTCAAATTCAAATTTAAATATTTAATTTCGCCCTTATGTTTAAAGAACGATTTTTTAAAAAATATTTGTTTGAATAGAAACTATGTTCTGCTTTAAAATCATATGTTGATAAATTTGATATTATTTATTATTGATATTAAATAATGAAATTTGACATTTCTTAAAACAGCGTTTTAGTTAAAACCGTGATCATACTACGAGCCAATATGAACGGTATATAAAGAAAATTATTTTCTTTTTAATTATAATTCATTACAATAATAATAATAATAATAATAATAATAATAATAATAATAATAATAATAAGGATTGATTACAATAATTAATACATTAATTGATTACAACAATTAATATAATAAGAAAACAGCTTTGAAAGCATAACACAGAAATCATTTTTAATTTAATTATAATACATAAAATTGATTATGAAACAGGCCTTAAAAAGCAATTTACTTTTACCACACATGTAAATAGTAAGTACGTCGAATTGCAGACTGCAATGTTTCGTATTAATTTTTGACGGATGACGGATCACTAATTTTTTTGCGGACGATATTTATCCACGTTTGAATGCATTTTTGATATTATTTACCGTCACATGGGACACATCTAAAGCAGTACAAAGTCTCTAAAACAATAAATAATAATATTCATAAATAAGTGCATAAGAAATAAAGAACTGGGATCTGTCATGTGAAAACGAACCTCAAAATATAATAGGTACTTACATCTTCTACAGACGAGAATGGAATAATTAGGGGAAAAATGCAGAAGCATTCAAAATAATTTCTTTACACCGTTTCGATAAAATATCTTCCGATATTCCATCATCTCAACGATATATGTATAACGTTGATGTTTTAAAAATAAATAAATGTTGATAATAAACAAAACAACATCCTTAGCAACGCCAAAGCTTAAGCATTATTGTAATCAAAATTATAAGATAAATAAATATATCATCACGGCATATTACCGATTGCTGGGTGTGCCAATCTGCTTTGTACGCAGATATCGGTAATGATGATGATAAAATTAATGAATCAAAATTATTATAAATGAAAACTTATTTCACATGTTCTAGAGAGACAAAATCTTGTATGCACCACAAGCGTTACTATAGATGATCATGCCCATCGAACGACATCTATTCCTTGGGCTAGAGCCTCGTCGCTCTCCTGGCATTATCATCATCGTAACTTTATAAAAAAAAATTACAAAAAGTCGTGGAAAACACCATTGTAAACTAAGAATAACATTTTGATCTGAGTGTGATAAAATATGTTGTTTTTTTATCAAAAAATTCTAATTTACATATTAAAGCATTTATTTAATGAATTACTCCGTTTAGATTATCATCTTTTTGACACTTTTAACAATAAATTATAAAAAATTAACATATCAACAAGTTTTTATACAACAAAAACTAAAAGGGAGAAGTGCAATTTTAAAATGTGTGCACATTAAAAAATAAAACTATCATATTTACATTAACATTAACTACATACGATTACAATTATTGTGTTTTAAAATTATTATCCCAATAAATTTAGAAACTTGAAGTTTTCGCATTATGCCGTAATTAAATTACCGGTCGTAAACGTTAATTAATAGTCATTGTTAGCCCTTCACGATATTCATTTGACGAAGAGTTTCAAATTTCACAAATTTCTTATTTAACTTCTTCTTGGTAGATTATTTTAAAAAACTTCATACATAAGTTGCGGAACTTCATTAACTCATAGGTATGTTTGGTTTTCTTGTATTTGAAGTATCGAATCAGTGACGGATCAAGTCAGCGCGGGGCCCGTAGCAAATGTGAACAGGGGGCCCTTGAATTGCATTACGTATTATAATTTATGATGTAAATAAAACAAAACATTTACAAAAAGGATTTTCGTGATTTAATGTGGGCAAATTTAGAGATTACACTCGACAAATCAATATTTTTAAGTAGATCATTTTCTATATTCATAATAGTAAGGTCATTCAAACGGTCTTGTCCCATCGTGTTCCTTAACACATTTTTAATTCTCTCTGTCGAGAAAGAATGTTCTCCGCTGCAGTTTGTGATCATCAAACTCAAATAAATGCTTATAATTTTTTGATTTGTAGTTTTTTTGGGCACAGGCGCGGGCCCCCCAAGGTGCGGGGCCCGTAGCATTTGCTGCCTCCTGCTACATGGCTAATCCGGCACTGTATCGAATAGGAACATTTAGAGAAAATCTTACAGTTTATTTATTTACAAAAGACATACAAATATTGCGTTATATTATAACTTCTAAAAATTGTTTTCTTTGAGGTTTAATTCAAAATTGTGAGCGTTTAAGTATTATTATTATTATTATTATTATTATTATTATTATTATTATTATTATTATAGTAAACTGATGCGAAGTCATACGAAATTTTTTATCTATCCTTTTTTAACGGCAGCGGATAAACGCAAGTTATCCTGTAGTCACTTTAAAACATGCGATATAAACAAACTGGAGTTAAGAGTAGTTTTAAGTCACTAGTTTTTTAAGCGGATTATGCCACTGCAAGATGAACATAGTAATTCACAGTATACAGGGTGTTTGGCGTAAGTCCGGCATCAAGAATATTTAGTTTACCTTGAGAGATACAAGAAAATGTTAATAAGAAAACTTAAACCAGAGAAAGGGACTCATAAGATGACCATAGTAGGAATTTTGCATCACTTTCGGTTTTAGAGGAAATGAGTACAACTTTAAATCTAACGTAGGGAATTTTTATATATTTTTTGAATGTACATAAATTAGCTTCATGATGAAATCAAAATATCATAGTTTTACTTCAACCATTTCAAAATGACGATCATTTATTTTTATCTCCCGCTACCCTTGGTAAGGGAGATATAGGGATCGTGCTAAAAATCGCATATCAAGATTTTGGTAAATGGCCACGTTGTAAGGTCCTTAGAATCCATTTTTAACATTCTCACGATTATGTCTGTGTGTATGTATGTATGGATCCTCCAATCTAACTCAAATACTATCATCTAAAAAAATTTGAAACCTTGTATTTCGAACTTTTTCTGTAATGGAAAGAGCCCATTAGATTTTGGTGAAAATCGGATAACCGGAAATGGCACTTTACTAGAAGCTCAAAATAGTTTTTCTTCGAAAAAACCTTTAAATGTTATTTTTTCGAGATTAATGTTATTATAAAAATTAAAGATAATTAAATTTTCTATATATTTGCATTAATACTTTTTCTATATATTTTATGGATAAATTTATAAAATTATCTATAACATTGTATTGGGTGATGTAGGGTCGTTGACAACAAGTTTTGAGGGATAATTAAATAAAAAGCTTATCTGACCCGTCAAAAGTCACGAACACAAATTAAATACTTGGGTTCTGTTATCTACAATTATTAAGGTAGGCTTATTGTTGACTTATGTATGTAATTTTAGTATTTTGACAAACAACTATATTTTTTGTAGAATTTGTATAATGTAATTTAATAAAGTGATTTTTGACGGGTCAGATAAGCTTTTTATTTAATTATCCCTCAAAATTATCTATAATTTAAATCCTAGAGTCTACGCTTGAAACAAACAAAATGCAATTATTCAAATGTATGTAACTATGTAACTGACAGATAAATGTCACTATCAAAAAACTAATTTCAAAATAATATTAGTAACGTTTTAAAAAGAAAAAAGTAAATAGAACAATAGAAAAGGTATTCAATACAGTTTCCAGCATAACTAAATATGTAGGTATGTATTTAGATTAATAAAAATTAACGATTCACAAAAATGTTTAAGCTAATCCTCATTTTTGTATAAGTAAATTCTATTCTGTCCCGGTATATAAAATTTAATCTTCAATTTATTATAGCTCCGGTGGCTCAATGGTTAGAGCAACGCCTCATGTCAGGAGTGCCCTCGTGGCTTTGGGTTCGAATTCCACTAAGGAATGGATATGTGTGAATGTGAACCCACTCTGTAATTGGGATTTAATCCTGTTAAGGATTAACTTAATCTTTTTTGTGACTCGGGCTGTAAATGGCGGGAGGTATTGCGATGGCCACACCAGATTTTTAAAATATGTATTAATAAAATTCCATACAAAATTAAACAAAGCAAGCTATGAAACAATTTTATTACCTTAAAACAAACGAAATGTATTTATCTACATAATGAAGTGCTCTAACGATTTTGTGATTTAATTTAAGTTATTAAAGTTGTTTCTTAGCATGCTATGTTTAATTTTGTAAGGAATTTTATTAATACAAATTTTTAAAATAATTGTTCGCCATTTTAAAACGGTTGAAGAAAAACTATGATATTTTAATATCGTTGTGAAGCCAATTTTATTTCCATTCTGGAAAAAATATAAAAATACTGTAACATGGGACGCCCGCCGTCGCCGCCACTGTAAGCGAGTGTCTATTTATAGCGGTGACGTAATCGCGCTAGTAGCCGGCCGATGTAAACAGACTGGTCGCGACGTGTTTAATTACTTCCGGTCGCCTGAACCTTTTGTGTTCATTGTTATTACGTGTTCGAATACTCTAGACTGTTCTAGAAAATAATGGCAGCTGTATATAAGGGACGTAGCTATGCTCAAGAGTTAGTTAGTTACATGGAAAGACATAGAGATGTTCATATAGACAAAGAGTGTTAGTGCGAGTTTGAGAAGCACAGCAGTATCGTGGTGAGCGTATGCAGTTGGTAGTTGGTGTCGAGTAGGTACTCGGGAAGTTACTGGTATATTGGGATAGCAGTGGATGTAAATACTCGGTGTTGACGAGTATGGGAAGCTATAGTGTGCAAGTAACGGCGAGTCGGAAAGTTACTGGTATACCGGCATAGCTGTTAAAGAGAATACTCGGTAGTGTTGAAGAATATTGGGAAGTTAGGTGTACAAGGACAGTAACAGTTAGTTCAGTGGAGTCCCTGATCACACAACATTAGTTGTGTGATCGGGGGTTGACTTACATAGTGCAGTCCCATTAGTGAAGACGGACAGACACATTAGTGTGGAATTTAGAGAGAGAGTTACATAAATAGACAGACAGTGAGGTGAAAGGTGTGACTTCTGTCCGAGCAGTTGAATATACAGACGCTATTGAGTCAGTTGAGTATATAGACGCTGTGGAGGTCGGTAGGCGGACAGTTGAACATGATATAAGTATATAGTGATATAAATATAGTGATATAAATATCGCGTAAACAGTCTACAAGAGTCTGCAACAGACCGGCAGTCTAAGATTGGAACGCATAGTGAAATAAATAATTTGTAATATCGTGGAAATAAATTGTAGTGTTAATTGGTTAAATAAATAGAGTTAGTGTTAGTGTTATCTAGTTAATTATAGTTTTAATCTTAATTAGTTTTTAATAATTGTTTAATATAATTAATACTAACTTTCTTTATAGTTTAATAAACACTTAATTTTAATTAGTAATAATTGTCTAATATTTACACTTCACCCAGATAAATAAAAACGTTACAATACCGATTCTCTATGCTAGATTCAAACTTGTACCCATTTCTGCTGGAACCGGAAGTGATACAAAATTCTTATTATGATAACTTATGAGCCCCTTTGTGTAGTTTAAGTTTGCTTATTAACATTTTTTGTATCTCTCAAAATAAACGAAATATTTTTGGTGCCGGACTTACGCCAAACACCCTGTATTTATGTTTAAATTTTAGAAAATTACGAAATTTGAATTTCAAAGTATAAAGTTGCATTATTCGAATATTGATGTGAAAACTTCTATTTGCATTTTGTTGAGGTAAAATTTATTTAGGATTTGAAAATATTTGAGTTGTGGAGATGTTACGGTTTGTTGATCGCTTTATAAGTTTAATGCTTTATTGTTTTACAAGATAATAAAATAATTAATGTCAATTTACTGGAAGTTTATTAGAAGCTAGAGAGTTTAAATTTGCGTACATAATTTAATTTTAAAACAACGTTTTAATAATTTTGTTCACGCTCATCGGCGTTGAATTTATAAATTAATTAAACGGAAGTGTTTTATTTGCCATTTAATATTTTTTGCGTATTTCCATTTAAAGTGACAATATTTAAATTAGTAAAAAAGGATACAAAATTGTATCGTATAATCCATACATAACACACATATCTACATATTTTCTAGTCTTGTCCAAAATCCTTTATATGTATATAATAATAAACAATGGGCGCGTCCAAGTTTATGGCTTTTTAGAAATTACATGTTGCATATGAATTTTGAATATAAATAAATGAAAACGAACTAAAAATTGTTATATATTTTGTATTTTTATACCGGAAATAATATAATTAATTTTTTTGTGATAAATGGTCAGTGTAGTGATGCACGACGAGGCGAGAGTACTCTCGCATCTCGTCTCGTCTCGTTGCATTATGCGAGACGAGGAGGAGAGCGAGATTGCAGTTTAAAATTCGAGGCGAGATCGATATAACAACTCGCAACAAAAAGTATTTGTAACTTTATAGCTTTGATTCATAAATTCAATGAAAAATGCACCGTACAAGGAGTGGAGTCAACGCTAATTCATGCATAGAACACGTAAATGTGAAAATTATATGAATTCACTCTATTTTTTGAGTCTATCTAGAGTCGATTAGTATTGTTCCTAGAGCGAAGAAATGCAAAAATAAAGACAAAATCGGTATTGCATCCAATAGAACTAGTTTTGTGCAATATTTCATCCTCTTATTTAACCCAGTTAAAACGACGGTTAATAAAACTCTTGTTCCTCCGGAAAAGTAAATGATCTTATATTAAGTGTCGATGGGAGCCAATAGGGAGAGAAGCGGAGTGATCGGTTGCCGGCGGGTTGCCAGTGTAGCGGTTTTTTTGTGACAATCTTATTTAAATAGTGGCATATATTTAATGAAAAAGTGTTGTACTTTTAGTTACAAAGAATAATTTTTTAATGTTTAATTCGTTTTACTGATGACAGGATGTGTTAGCAGATGTTCGTATTGAAATAGTTTAGAGATCACAATTTGATGATAAATTGGATATTTTAGAGGTAAATTAAATTATTTACTAACTTATCACATTTTCTGGTGGCCGTAAATGAATAAACATAATGTTCGTAATTGAAATAATTTGGTGACCGGAATTTAGTGTTTCGTCTCTTTATTATAGACTGCAAATACATGGAAGACGATGCTATAGACCAGAAAAGTGTAACGGTCAAACTTAGGCGCGAAATTCAAACTCAGTTCATAACGCCGAGAACATAATTTCAATCCCCGTGTATTTCTTACCAAGGAAATTTTTGCTCAACTTTAAAGGCCGAAAAATCTCATAAAAGTAAATTTCTTATGCAAAGCATTATATGTAGCATCTAGACCGATCCTTTATCTCCAGATTCATACAATAATATTCACATGAACTCTGCACAGTTTATAATTATTTAAATAATAATACAACACTACAAAATTCATTGAACGTATGTCTTAGTTTGATCGTGCATGCTTCATCTTCTTTGTGCTGTCCTATTTATTGGTGGGTCAACGACATACGGTATCTTTGCTTGCACCAAGCATTTTAATTTCTAATAATTTTCTTACTTTACCTTTTCTACAGGTTTAAACTGTTGAAATGTAATACTGAATAAACAAACTATCGAATTATTAGCAAGAGCTGTTTAATTTATTTTACAAAATATCTTTATTTTGTCTGTAAAATTAAACTCCTATATGAAACCTATACTAGGGAATTCGAACTATGAACTCGCGCCAAAGGCAAATTCTAACCTAACTTTTCTGGTCTATTGGTGCGAACTTGCCTCTTGTAGTTAAACAGTTACGTAAATACGTATAGTGCGCAAGCACTTATTTTTATAGCGAGACTCTCGCGAGACTTTCGTGCATAGCTGGCTGCTTTATGAAATTTAATTTCCTTATAATTTACATTAAATGTGAAAAAATGATATTTAACATCGTTTTTTCAAGAAAAACTGTTAAGATCTTCAAATGAGGGTACTTCCGGTCGAGCAATTATAACAAAAATTTGATTACCTTTTCATGTGGATTAATTAATGCTACGAATTGCTTCAAAATAAAAAAAAACTTTCATTTAAAATAATAAAAAACATCAGAGTGCATTGTTTTGAAAACTTGAAAATTCCCAAACTCCAATTTTACCACTTCACATATTCCCACGTCCCCGTCGTGAAGTTTCGCGGTTTCGCGTCTTCGCATCCTACTTCCCCATGCGCATGTGCAATGCGCGCACTCGCAACAGGTAGCTGGCGAGTAGCGATAGCGAGGTTGCTGGGCAACAAACAGGTGAGCTCCTCATTCCTCGTTTCTGCTTGCACTGCTTGGTTTCCTGCTATTTCACGCGTGCAACACGAGTGCTGTGCTTTGCTCAAGTAGCAGGAGCAAGGAACAGGAACAGAGCTCAATGTGTGCAGGATTTAGTCTAGGTGGTGATTATATTGCCTGTTGAAAGATGGATTTAACCGAATAGGAAATAGAAAGATTGTGGCAGGATTTTAGATATTGGATATTGGATGGTAAATGTAATATTGAATTGTAAAGAGGGTAAAAATATATTCTATTTACTTTACAAGGGAATATCGAACGGTTTACATTTTCAATAAATTATAAAACTTACAGAATGGTTAGAAATTTCTACAAAATCTTTCGACTGCTTCAAATATAGATTTAAAATTTTGAAAAAAAAATCTGGTATGGCCAACACAATACCCCCCGCCATGTACCGCTCGAGTCACAAAAAAGATTAATCTTTATTTTTGAGACCCCATGGGGAGTCGTAGCCGGGTGCCTGAGTGTCAGGTCGCGAATCTGGGGAACCGGGTTCAATCCCGACCAAGGCCAAATATTTCCAATTTTAAATGGCACAAAATTGACCCCTGTGGTGCACTCTCCACGCCAGCAATGAGTGCCCGTGAGATGACGCCTAGTGAGCGCCCACATGGTGCAAATATTTCATCATTACCGATGTCTGTGTACAAAGCAGATTGGCACACCCAGCAATGGGTAATAAGCCGTGATGATATATTTATTTATTTATTTACTTTTTTTTGGATAAGCGAATTTTACTCTAATTTTGGCAGTTTATTTCTTAAAATATAGTCTAATCTAATCCAAGTAACTACATATTTGATAATAAAATGATTAAATTTTAAATACCTGGATAAAATAGAATTCACTAATCCAAAAATGAGAATTAGCTTAAGCTTTTTGGTAAATCGTTAATTTTTATTAATCTAAATACATACCTACATATTTACATATGCTGCAAACTGTATTGATTTCCTTTCCTATTCTATTTACATTTTTCTTTTTAAAACGTTACTTTATTAATTTGAAATGATTAGTTCTTAGACAGTGACATTTATCTGTCAGTTACATACATTTGAATAACTGCCAAGGAGTATTGTTTGTTTAAAGCGTTAGGCTCCGGGATTAAAATTATAGATAATTTTATAAATTTATCCATAGAATATGTAGAAAAGTATTAATGCAAATCTGTAGAAAATTTAATAATCTTTAATTTTTATAATAACATTAATGTCGAAAAAATAACATTTAAAGGTATTTTTCGAGGAAAAACTATTTTGAGCTTCTAGTAAAGTGCCATTTCCGGTCTTCCGATTTACACCAAAATCTAATGGGCTCTTTCTCTTTACATTACAGAAAAAGTTCGAAATACAAGGTTTCAAAATTTTCTGAATGATAGTATTTGAGTTAGAGTAAAGGATCCAAACAAACAGACATTATCGTGAAAATGTTAAAATTGGATTCTAGGGACCTTAAAACGTGGTCATTTAGCAAAATCTCGATATGCGATTTTTAGCACGATCCCTATACCTCCCTTACCAAGGGTAGCGGGAAGTAAAAATAATGTTAATGTCAAATACGTGCAATTTTATAATTAGGTCTATATTTCATGTTGGTCTTGCGTACAAGGAAGTCGTGTTGTGTCCACATCAGATTTTTTAAAGACATATTCATCTTTAAAACTTTACCCATAAAATATCTTAGGAATTTAGAGAGATGTTAAACTATGGTTTGAAAATTTCGAATAATGTATAAAAGAATAAAAAGTATTTTTTGTATGTTGTTCGACTTCACATCAAGTTCTCAAGATCCCCATGCAGGGCGCGATTTATAGTAAATATATTAAAGTATGAACATCTAGGAACTTTATAATATGTATATGTAAGTTTGTTTTGCGCAAAACTACCGATGTATTGTTATAGTTTTTTTACAAAACAAGAATCTAAAACTCTGTTATATTCAAGAATATATTGTATGTTTTCCAGGAAAGAAATTCGATATTCTCTATAGAATGTAGGTTTCTGGAAAACGGTAAGATAATATCTTATAACTCGTGTTATTAATGAAAGTAAAAAATGATTATGGACTACACGAAAAATCTATCTCAGGCTCATAACCGGAGAGGTAGTTAGGCTGTTGTGTAATTAAAATATTTTTTGAAGTGTGCTCATTTTTTGCAACCTTTGTTTTATAAAAATAAACTCTCAACTTTTAAATAGGGAAATTTAATTAATGAGTCGCACATTAAAAGTTTAGAATCAATTTTATACAGTATACATAGTTTTCGTTTTTCTAGCTTCAAATATTAAATCTTTGATAAAATTTCAACTGACATTTTTAAAATAAATAAATAAGTACACCATCTATTGATTTCAGTCTAAGAGCATACTTAATATTTAAAATTATCTTCTGAATACATAATCAAAGCAAGTTTAAGTTATATAATAAATTATTTGTTTGAAAGTTTCAAACCATTAATTGTTCGTCTTCTTCAAGTGCAATAAAATTTTAAAATAAATGTTTATATAAATTATTTATCATCGCCATTCGAAAAGAAAGAACTGCAAAGCAAACCAAAATCCAATATTATTTCTCACACTGTTATCTGCAAAAATGCAACATACATGAAGTGACATTATGACATGAAAGGATGTACAACATTACTAATATCGGCTTCGATATATCACCTTGTAAAATTGATGTTACAGAATCAGTACTTTTAAAAGATTTGACAGCAGATATTATATCTGTGAAATATTTCAGAATACACTACCTTCGAAAAATATGTACAATGAAAGAGTGAAATTACGGTATTTTTATATTTAGAAAATCTATTCAGAATGCTAATGTGAATTTAACATTAAACAGCTTCCGTAACTTTAGTTATTCATTTCATTGTGAGATGTCAATCTTCATTTTTATTTACACATTTTATCAAATTGCAAATGGATTTTTTCAAGTCTTTTTGATTAAATAATAAAATGTGAAAGGTAAATATTAAATTTGAATTGGTTTAATTCTATGAAAAGCGTGAAAATGTCACTAACATTAAATGTTACCTACATTAGGTAAATGGTGTAGTGTGGAAAAAAGTTACGTATATATATATATATATATATATATATATATATATATATATATATATATATATATATATATAGTACAGGGTGCCCATTTTATAAGTTCCCGCCTTAAATTTTAAGAATAGGCAAAGCAGAATACATTTCACAAGCCACTTGGTAAATATTAGTACTATAAATAGAATAATCACAGTAGGTATAAGAGCAAAACAAAATTTTAAAAACCAAGTCACTTATGAAATGTATCATGCATTGCCTATTCATGAATTTTCAGGCACTCTGTAACAAGCCTACTTTGCTTTAAATGATTGTTGCAGTTTGTTCAAATTTATCCTAATTCAATTTGAATAAAAACTTTTTTTGGACAGATCAAAAAAAATGTTTCAGACAAATGTTATAGTAGATAGTTTAAGGATTTTATAAATGTTTTATTTTCAAAAATCAATCTAGTGGTTTTCAAAATATCTTGTTTTGAAATTTTTGATCGGTTGCCATTTTTTTATTTGATAAAATAGAAAATAATTGTAAATTCAAATGTTTTAGAGAACCGAAAGCAAATACAGAAAGTTTTTCTATTTTTTAAATATTCCTTAAAATAAGGGAATAATGACGATTTTTCGAAAAACAAGAGAACGCCAATAACTATGAACTGAGACTGAGACCCCAAATCAAAAAATTGAACTAAGAAAAGTTGTTTGTTTCAAAGAGTTCTAACTGCCGTTTTCGGGTGTTACAACTTAGTAAGAATGGGGATCTGCGCATAGTAAGAACAAGTGAGATCTATGGCGTTTGTTTCTAAAAAATTTAGACGTAAAATGTGAGAATATCTCAGATAACTTTAAAAAATCTTATCGAAAAAAGTTACAAAAGCTTTTATTGAAGTTAAAATGTCTAACGATGCAAATTTTCACTGAGAATACAGGTATTTTAATGACTGCAATATTTTTGACGTTTCGTTTGACAGCCCAACTGGCAGTTGTTCGCGCCATTATCTTACTATTTGCAGCGATAGAAAGAGATAGCCGTTAAATTGAAAAGGTCATTCCCGAAATTTATAGATTATTTTGGGAAACTTCCCGAGGAATTTCCTGGAAAATATCCTTCGGGAAATTTCCCAAGGAATTTCAAATATGAATAAAAATTGTAATTGTAGTACTTATATTTACTTAGGGCCGGTATTTCCACTTGCGAATAAATTTATTCGAAAGAATAACATGTTATTCGCGGAATAAATTATTCGGTAGTTGGGTAGCGAATAACCGTTTATTCGTAAGTTCATTACATTTCCGCATAGTGCAAATTTATTAAGAAAATGGATATATTAAATATTTTTGAAGATAATGAAGATATTTTGAACTATGAATTAATAAATAACGTGAGAAATCGATCACACACCATCAGAGAGCAACATAACCACATACATGAAGGCATTTTTTGACAGATTTCGATTTTGAAAACAATTTATTTCATATTGGGGATCGTATTTTTTGATCTGAAACAGTGAATAGGTAAATCATTATAAAGATCCTGTCATTTGACGCTGGCAAAATATTTTAAATTTTGGATACTTTTGTTGAATACTTCGAACTGAAAGAAATATACAAAAAGCACAAGGACAATTTTACAATATACATATCTCGTTTACCACATATGAGTTCTGCTTTAGACAGTACACTTATTAAATTACAGTTTGCCGAGGCTAAAAATTCAGAAGAATATAGATGACATTAAAGATGTCAAACATAATTTTTACAACTACGGATTCAAAAGAAGTTGACATATTTCATCCTTGTCTGCTTAACTTGGCTACGCCAAACTCCATCCTTTTCTATTGAAACAAATTCACTCTGCAAAGTTACCAATTCACGAACGTTAAAATTATTCGACAGATAGCTAATTGTTTCTGTAAAATGTGTGAAAAGACGCAATGGAATTATTCGTTGGATAAATATATAGAATAAATTTATTTAATGAATACTTATTCGAAACTTTATTGGGAAGTAAAAATACCGGGCCTTAAAAACAATTGACTAGAATAACAATTTATTATTAAGGAACGCCGCTGCCTATATATATCAAGCCGTAACAGACCGTTGCGTACCGAGAATAGAGCGTAATCGGCTTTTCCCTTTCTGGGAATTCTGCCTCAACAAATATCGTACGGACTATAACTCTGTTATGCTTTCCACTTTTTGGATCCTCCTAACTCCTGACCTGTGGAGATCTGCAACAGGTATCGATCCCACTTCTGTTCTCTTTCTCTCTCTGGCTTCGTCGGTAGCAATAGTAGCACGAACGCCAGAGGCTGCCTCTGCGTCAAGCCGTCTGGCGTCCCTACACATCACGTCACCCTACTCGCTGTACTGACACTTGCGAGACATGGAGATGTACGAGTTCTCGTACTCTATTTCGTAGTGGGAATATAAATGTCACGAATAGTGGTTAGGAATAAGCTTACTCGATATGGGTATTCAAATAGGTGTGCTAGTGTGTTTTCAGATATAAATATTAATTATTGAGAATATGAAAATCAAGTAGACCGTAAAAAATAAAATTTGTACTTTCATTTGAAGAGCCGCGTTCCTGAGTGTCTGGTAGCGATTCTGGGAAACCGGGCTCGATTCTGACCGACGCCAAATATTTCAAATTTTAAATGGCACAAAACTGACCCCTGTGGTGCATTCTCCACGACAGAAACGAGTGCCCGGGAGATGACGCCTAGTAAACGCTCGTACGGTTCAAATATGTAATCATCATTACCGAATTCTGTGTACAAAGCAGATTGGCACACCTAGCAATGGGTAAATTTGCCATATTGATACATTTATATTTATTTATTTTATTTATTTTATTTATTTGAAGAGCCAGAGGGAAAAATGATGAATGTCTCAACATATGTATTTTAAATTTGTAACCCCATATAATATTTTTGGAATAACAAAGTGTATTCAATCTTTAGGCCTTAGGCCAAAACTCACATTGGTCATTTCTTAAAATCATTATACCCACACATGGGTCGAGTTTCAACTTATATGTGACCTAATAGAATTTGACCAGTCTGACCACCGAATCTACTCGGCAAAAATGAAGGTCCATGAAGTCACATATATTTCAAATTCAACGTTATGCTAATTTAAGTAGAAAAAAAATCTGATGTGGCCAGCACATTACCTTCCGTCAGTTCTATGTATTTTGTATAAATGTCATACAGAAAGTTCCTTGCAAAAGATTATATTTCTTGTACATTACCTTAAGGCAGTTTTATGTATTTTATAAAAACTCCACACAGAAAGTTTCTATCAAAAGATCCTATATTTCCAGTAAAATTATAACATAAATATACTGTCAACTGCACTTGACACTGACACCTTTCAATCAGAATTTTCTTAATGTAGCAGCTGTTTCCAGAGTTATAGCAAAGCTGACTAATATATATGATATTTAATTTCTTTATAATTTTTTAACTCTATGTCCATTTAATATAAAGTATAAAATGCATTCAAATCGTATAGAGAATAAATAATTCTTTAATATTTATAATAACATTAAATGTGAAAAAATGATATTTAACATCGTTTTTTGAAGAAAAACTGTTAAAATCTTCAAATGAGGGTACTTCCGGTTGACCAATTATAACCAAAATCTAATCAGCTCTTCACATGGATGTAACGAAGAGGAATACGAAAGAATTATAATTTTTGGAATTGTAGTATTAGAGTTATCGCATTAGAAAATTTTGTCACACACAGACACACACACACACACACACACACACACATACATACACACACACACACACACATACAGACATCATCGTAAAAATAGCAAAATCGTATTCTAGGGACCCTAAAACGTGCTTATTCACCAAAAACTCACCACCGAATTTTTTGACCAAAGACAATACCTTCCTTACCTAAAGGTGACGGAAGGTAAAAAACAATTTAGTTACAATGACCTATTTTTACTTCCTTGTACAAAGTAAAGGAAGTATTGTAATCGCGAAAAATATCGGTTTTCAGATTTCAACGGAAATATTCATTTTGACCATCCCTGAATCCATTGTGACGAATTTCGTCGTGACGTCTGTACGTACGTATCTCGCATAACTCAAAAACGGTAGCCGTAGAAAGTTGAAATTTTGTATTTAGGACTGCTATAACATCTAGTTGTGCACCTCCCTTTTTGGTCATTACATAATTTCCAGAAATGGTACTTTATTTGAAGCCTATAATAGATTTTAATGAAAAACTATTTTAAAATATAATCCAAAACGTTTCAAATTTGGTATATAAGACTTTTATGACAATTGGAATAACATAGTAGATTTTGATTAAAACAGGCTAACCGGAAGTGATATATTACCTGAAGTTGTTAACAGTGTATCTTGAATAAAATGGTTTCATTTTGAATTTAGAAATAAATGCTTAAAATAAGAGTTTTAAATTCTGCGTCTAGCACATCAAGTATTATTAAATTAGCCCTTTGTATAAGCGATATATGTATATTTAAAACTTTTTGGTTTTTGTAATAAAGCTTGCAATGGATTAGGACAAAAAATAACAAAAAAATAAAAAAAATATGTTAATATCAAATTACGTTAAATACGTGCAATTTTATAATTTGGTCTTGCGTATAAGGAAGTCGTGTGTGTGTCCACATCAGATTTTTTTATTTAAATTTAACAATATTAAAATAAGCAGAAATGATTATTTTTTAAAATTGGATATGGGGCAAATGATGCAAGATAAGCTTAAACTTTTCCACCGCAAGTTTCGAAAGTTTTTAAATTCGCAACAAAGTTGTTTTCGAATTGGTTTTGAAGTTGATAGAACATTTCAAATGTTTACAGGAACAATCTTCACCAGTTTCATGACTTTGCAGTCTGAGCTTTTTTATCACACAGATTAACTAAGTGATGCATTACTTATTTTCTTATATTCTTATATTTGTATACTTATGTATTTTTTTATTTTCTATACTTCTGTACTCTGTCTATTTTTGCCTCTTAATTTTGTTATTTTGTTGACTCTCTCATGTTTTTTGGGATACTTACGTATCCTGTTTTGGGAGAGTATAAATAACTAAAATAATCCTGTTTCCATAAATCCTGCAAGTCGAATCCTTGGTTACACAATTTGTTTACTGTAATTAAATTATTAATTTTTATTCAAAGATTATTACTGAGATACTGAAGAATATTTCAAATAATTTATTATATTCAATTATGTTAATAACAAGATGATGTCTTGATGTTTTCTTTAAACTTTCATATCATCACGAACAGATAGTCTTAGGTCGTGCAAAACGACCATAGCTTTCGTGCAACATTGTGAAACATAGTAGTAGATAATGCACCGTTTTCTTTGAAAAGATAACTAGAACGTGCGATGACACACTACTCGGAAACTGCTAGTGCAATAAGAAGTCCAAATCCATGTTGGCTCATGCCTCGTAATGGATTTCCGAGAACAGTAAAACCATCATAAACCTATTCCACGAAACGTGAGCTATATTAGGCGAATATGAATCACAAATTTCTAAAAGTAAACTTATCCGATACAAACCTTACGCAGTATAATTTAAGAAATGAGATAGATACAGAACACTAATTTGCAAGTAATATAATCCGTATTCGATAATATACTTGTAGTTCAGAAATTCAGAAAAAAATGTATGTTATACTCTCAACTCTGTCTCAGCTAAAGAATCTTATTCGGAAGGAAATAGCTCGATTGTTGGAATGTGTAATCGAGCTATTTCCTTCCGAATAAGATTCTTTAGCTGAGACAGAGTTGAGAGTATAATATACAATTTTTTCTGAATTTCTGAACTACAAGTATATTATCGAATACGGATTATATTATAAAACTGTATGATTTAATACTTGAAACTGTGTTTCATTTTTTATTTTATTCGCCTTCAAAAAAATCTGGTGTTGCCAACACAATACCTCCGGCCATTTACAGTCCGAGTCACAAAAAAAGATTAAGCTAATCCTTATTTTTGGATTAGCGAAGTTTACTCTAATTTTGACAGTTTATTTCTTAAAATATAGTCTAATCTAATGCAAGTAACTACCTATTTTAAAAATAAAATAGTGCTTAAATTTTAAATACCGGGATAGAATATAATTCACTAATCCAAAAATTAAGATTAGCTTAAACGTTTTTGTAAACCGTTAATTTTTATTTATCTAAATACATATCTACATATTTACTTATGCTGGAAACTATATTGAATTTCTTTCCTATTGTTCTATTTACTTTTTACTTCCTTGTACGAAGTAAAGGAAGTATTGTAATCGCGAAAAATTTCGGTTTTCAGATTTCAACGGAAATATCTATTTCGACCATCCCTGAATCCATTTTGACTATTTTCGTCGTGACGTCTGTACGTACGTACGTACGTGCGTACGTGCGTATGTATCTTGCATAATTCAAAAACGGTAAGCCGTAGAAAGTTGAAATTTTGTATTTAGAACTGCTATAACATCTAGTTGTGCACCTCCCTTTTTGGTCATTACATAATTTATAGAAATGGTACTTTATTTGAAGCCTATAATAGATTTTAATGAAAAACTATTTTAAAATATAATCGAACACTTTTCAAATTTGGTATATAAGACTTTTATGTCAATTGGAATAATATAGTAGATTTTGGTTAAAACACGCTAACCGGAAGTGACATATTACCTGAAGTTGTTAACAGTTTTTCTTCAATAAATTGGTTTCATTTTGATTTTAGAAATAAATGCTTCAAATAAAAATTTTAGAGAATTAAATTCTGTGTCTAGCACATCAAGTATTATTAAATTAGCCCTTTGTATAAGCGAGGTATGTATATTTAAAACTTATATACTTTTTGGTTTTTGTAATGAAGCTTGCTATGGATTAGGACAAAAAATAAAAAATAGATGCTAATGTCAAATTACGTCAAATACGTGCAATTTTATACTTGGGTCTATACTTCATATTGGTTTTGTGTACTAGGAAGTCGTGTGGTGTCCGCATCAGATTTTTTCTTTTTAAAACATTACTATTACTAATTTGCAAGGATTAGTTCTTTGACAATGACATTTATCTGTCAGTTACATACATTGATTTGAAAAACTGCGTAATCAAGGAGTTTTGTCTGTTTAAAGCGTAAGCTCCAGAATTAAAATTATAGATAATTTTATAAATTCATTCATAAAATATGTAGAAAAAGTATTAATGCAAATCTGTAGAAAATTTAATAATCTTTAATTTATATAATAACATTAATCTCGAAAAACATTTAAAGGTATTTTTCGAAGAAAACCTATTTTGAGCTTCAAGTAAAGTGCCTTTTTCAGTTATCTGATATACACCAAAATGGCTTCTCTCTACATAGGAATAAGGCAGAAATACAAGGTTACAAAATTTTCTAAATGATAGTATTTGAGTTAGGGTGGAGGATCCATACATACATATACACAGACATCATCATGAAAATGTTAAAATTGGATTCTAGGGATCTTAAAACGTGCTCATTTACTAAAATTTCTATATGAAATTTTTAGTACGATCCCTATATCTCCCTTACCAAGGGAAGCGGGACGTAAAAAGGAAGTTTCTAGTAGGCTGTAGTTTGGGGGTATATTTTGTCAGCGGGATTAAGAAAACTACATATTATTACAACAATAATTTTAAAACTTTTATGAAACAAGTTTTTATTATAAAAATGCGCTCTTAATACAGGCTAATATTATATGTAATTTAGAATCATACTTTTTTCGTGTATTAAATAATTTTTTTTTTTCAGTATTGAAATCGAAACAAAAGCACTACAATCCAGTGCAGTGTTCAAAATGGAGCTATGACCTCAAAAACCAGCAAAGTTTCGGGAGCACAACAATGAATCTACAGAGTCCAGACTTGAAATGATATCCAGAGATCTAGAAATATAAAAGAACGAACAGAAATTCAGCGGTTCGGCGGAAAGAAATCATCAAAAGTAAGTTTTAATATTTATCTTCAAATCTTATTACATATCTGTGACATACCAGTGTAAGCTTAATCAGTTTGATGGTCCACTATCCGTACGAGGATAATACCAAAAGTTTCTGCAAACAAATATATTACCAGGGTAGCTACGAAAAATAAATGCATGGCAAGATAAAAGTGCATCCTTGTTATGTTGAAAACTATAAATTATAACTGTAAAATTGTTGATCTCAACAAACGATTTTGTTTATACGAGTAACATAATATATTGATTAAAAGAAAGGAATTTCATCAATATTTTAAATCTAGCATTTTTCTAAGAATCAAAGGTATCAAAGTATAGACTTTAGAGCGTGTGTTAATTTGTAAATTATACATTGTGGGGGGCGCTGAACTATTACTTTGAACAAAGGCGCCTTTTACTCACGACGTGAAGTGGCCCAGATAGAATGAATTACTCGCGAATTTTTATATAAAAGTATGTTAACTTATTTAGACCACATATTTGTTTAATATTGGTTAATATTAAATTGTACTTTTTTCCTCACTTCGGCGCCCCGATGCTATCATAAATTAACATCATAGGATACTGGGTGACCTCTGCACTATTTTTTATCAAATGTTCTTTCGCAGTTAAAGCAAATTACAAAAACATTTTAAACCATTTGAAAACTGTTGGATAAAATATCGCATGGTATACGTGTATATTCATTACACTGTAAAGTTTTAACGTAGCTGCAACTACCTTTTTGGGTTGAAACTATATGCAACCCCAAGGTTGAACAATCCTTCCTTTTTAAAAGGTCGATGCACCAATCTCTGTTTAGGGTAGTACAACATACCTCACTCCCAGGTAGACACGATACGACCCTTCATATAGTGGGATGCAAATGCCCGCAGTGGTTTATAGAAATACTTTAAAATGATTTGAAATTTCCGTAGCACAAGTTACCAGTAAATGCCTGTAAGATTGTTAAAAATACTTTATAGTAACTTATTTATTTATTTATTTATAAGTAAGTACCTGACAGGAACAAAATTCCCAATTAAGGGGTACTACAAAATAATACATTTACATATTATCAGTACAATAAATTGTGCAAAGAAAAATTACTATAAGCAGGTTATAAATTAATACAATGAGAAATATGTCATCAATTTCTTCTTAAATAATAATAAACAATCAAAAAAAAAGTCAATATCATCACAATTAGTGTATAAAACATTAAATGCAGAACATGAACGCCTTAACGGACTTTTTAATTCGTAATTTGTCCTAGCTGTTGTAATGGAAAACAATATTTTTTGGCGAGGATGATTTGTTCTGGGTACATGAAAATTTAACAATGCAAGCAGATTGGAATCCATTATATCATTATTAATTAATTTGTAAATAAACAATAGAGATTGCACAGTGCGTCGATTCTCAAGAGATAGCATATTAAGACTTATCAATGCAGTGTTGTAGTGAAAATCATTTTGAGAACCAAAATGACCCTTATACCAACAATATCTTGCAAATTTTCGCTGAATAATTTCAATAGCTCTTATCGAATTTTGATACAATGGATTCCAAATCAGGAAACAATATTCTAATTTGGCACGAACAAAACAATTGAAAAGGGATTTAAGAGTGGTAATGCTATGAAAATCTCGTGAATTTCTCACAATAAATCCAAGATTTCTGTAACTACAAGTGACTAAGTTGTTAACGTGTAATGAAAAATCAAACTTAGGATCAAATAATACTCCCAAATCCCTTTTAGTGCTAACTCTACACAAATTGATATGGTTCATTCTATACTCATATAAAATATAATTATTTTGTTTCGTTGAAAACGACATGACCTCACATTTTTTTACATTAAACGGCAGTTCAGATTCAAATGACCAAGCCATAATATTATTAATGTCACATTGTAATTCAAGGCAATCATTGACATTGTTAACAATTTTGTAAATTTTCATATCATCAGCATAAAGAAGGCATTTTGAGTTTTTAATTCGGCCTACTATGTCGTCTATAAATAGGTTAAATAACAAAGGGCCAAGATTAGATCCTTGAGGAACTCCCGATGTAGCAATAAACGGTTGTGAAGTGAATCCATTGTAATGAACGTGCAAATAACGAGTATTCAAGTAAGATGAAAGTAGTGAAGCTAAGTTTAAGGAAAAATTAAAATTATTTACTAGTTTCTGAATGAGAATTTGATGGTCAACTTTATCAAACGCCTTAGCAAAATCTGTGTAGATAACATCCACTTGCAAATTATCATATAGAGCATTTAGTGCGTATTCGGTGAAATTAGCTAAGTTTGTCGCAGTTGATTTACCTCTTATGAAACCATGCTGTGAATCTGATATTTGTTTATGTATAGTGTTATATATTTGATTGTAAATGAACCCCTACATGAGGTCATTGCAAATTCCTTGAAAAGTATATTATTTATTATTAGGATTCAGGAAAAATAATACATTATATATAATAAAAGATTTATTTGCTTAAACAAAATATACATAAATAAAATAAGATAATGTATATTGTAAGTTACATAATATGTTTTATCTTTGAGGTGACTCCTGGTAAATCCCTACACGGTACGAATATGTCAGCATCATTAACGATATCTGTGAACAAAGCAGATTAGCACATCCAGATATGGGTAATATACCTTGATGATATATTTATTTTATTTATAAATAAATAAAGTGTGTATTCAAAAAAAGGTCACGTTCACTGGCTATTGTTCCAATTCTTGCAGGTCCTCGAGGAATATCTTCACTTTCTTTGGATCCTCTTGTAGCAGAAAACTAAGTACTACTGTTGTGTCTAATAAATATTTGCGAACAAAAGAGTTATTTTTTAATAACGTTTCATTCAAAATATTTGCTAGTTTTTCAATGATTAGTTTCTTGTAATTCAATAATAATATTATTTTATTAACAGGAAAATAATCATATTAAATGATAATTCAACAAAAATAAAAAATAACATTAGGTATGTAAGGCGAAATATAGTTATATTATCTTTGAAAGTATGTAAATAAAAAGAAAATGGAACAAAATAAAGAAAATTACCTTATATTCTGATTTTTATACGTCGAACATGATTTGTCAAGATGCGCGTTTCTCTACAATCGGCACATCTTCTTTATTTTTTGTAGAAAATACTGTGATAACAAATCTACATGTATGTTATTTTGTATCGCACTAAACCAAGAAGGAGCTAAAAAATTGAAGGAAATTAATTTTTATAATTAAAAATACAACATAATGTATTTTACCTGAGTTTCAAGTATGCCCATTGCGACTGTCGACAAGAGAATAACTAGTGATAGAATGACAGATATTTCTTATCCCTCTGTGTTCTCCCCAATCCCTAGAAATACGGTACCGTTATGCTGGCCATCGGAAAAACCTGTAGGGCCTTCAGTTGCTAGCTGGACTAACAAACAATTTCTAAGGAATGCGAAAGCTTATTCGATCACTTTTCATTTCCGAAATCTTACAAATAAGTAATATCGTTTTGCATTTGTTTTATATAACAACTATATAAGTCTACACATCGTCAATTATGTTTTATTGAATATTTATTTTTTCATATAATTTTATGAACACGGGTAAATAATGCTATAAATCAATTGTAATCTGTTATGTTTTGCATTTCACACATTTATTTATCTATCTTGTAATATGCTAGGTATATTCAATAGTATGTTACAAATTACTTTCTAGTAATTAACGTAGAAAACGATGTATGTATGTACTGAATTATAAAAAATATAATAAGATTAATAAACAAATTTAATTTGTATTAACAATGTAAGTTCAATAAGTTTGCAAAATTTAGTAAAACTGAACATTTTATATTATTTCTGCCACCGTTTTCCTATTATTCCTTTGTAATTTCACATATATGGTCACAATGTCAAGTCCATATTTTTTATGATAGGAACTGTACCTCAAATTGAACGTAGAATATTCAGCTCGAATTAACCCTAAAGATCTAAACGTTTTACAAAGGTAGTAGCACCTACCTAATATACCTACAGTGCAACTCAGATGCCTGTAACCGAATTGAATCTGCCCTACCAAAATTTCCTAACTTTTTCTTCCCATGTTTCGACCTTCCTACCCTAAATCAACTTTAAGGAAGATTCAACAACTCAATTGGAGATTCATCTTCCCTGTTTCTATCCCAAAACTTTACAGTGTAGGTATATAAATCAAATCCAGTGAGAAAAGCGTTACTTTTCTCGTGTCTTGTGTAATTGATATACCTACGTTTTTCATACAAAATTTATCCAACAGTTTTTGAAATGATTTAATGAATATCACAAACTAATACTTATTATTTAATAGGCGGACCTTTGGTTGGTCTGAGACCATAACATTTTAAATAGTGGTGGGAAAATTATTAGACTAGACCTACAATACATAATAGTGCTGGTAGTCTTGTTAATGTCAAATCTTGGAATAAAAATTAACTGGTTCAAATATAGTTACTAATAAGTTTAGAAATATCAAATTAAAGCAAATTTCAAATACATTAAAAACCATTTAAAAACTGTTGGATAAAATATCGCATGGTACACGTGTATGACGACACGTTTGCCTTGAGAAATTTAATCCAACAGTTTTTGAATTGGTTTAAAGAATACCACAAACTAATAATTATTATTTAATAGGCGGACCTTTGGTTGGTCTGAGATGTGAAGAAACTTGGAGAATTTTGGATGCAGCTTCCACGATTTGGATTTCAACACTGCGATCTTCTAAGACAACTCTTCTAAAAATTGTTGAGCTCCAGATTAAACCTCTACGGCATAAACGACCACCGATGGATGAACTGGTAAGAAACTTTATGTTTTTATAAATATTAATGGTCTCATGTTCAGTCATGAGAACTTATTGTT
This sequence comes from Harpalus rubripes, assembly GCA_963082715.1. Taxonomy (NCBI): domain Eukaryota; kingdom Metazoa; phylum Arthropoda; class Insecta; order Coleoptera; family Carabidae; genus Harpalus; species Harpalus rubripes. The sequence continues at coordinate 4,218,233 of OY720456.1, read as the reverse complement.
AAAGGAATATGACTATAATATATGTATAAATATTATCTTGTATTCAAATTCGATTTTGGGTACTACATTGAAAGAAATACAACTTTCATGGATGTCTGTATAATATTCAAACAATTTAAAATTGATATATCGACTATTTATAAATAAATCAATATCTGAGAACATATGATTAGCATTTATTTTTCAGGACTTGGACATCAAGAAGATTAGATTAATATAGTAGATTTTAAGTTAGTTTTAAGTTCTTTTAAATGTATTTTCAGGTCTTAAATAAACTTTGGCTCATCGCGCCGTTGAGCAATCACGCGTTTTCTTTAAAAATGAAAATAAATTGATTAATTTGAAGTGCATTCCTTGGCGATTCATCATAAAATCGTGCGTCTACGTTTGCCACCGTGGTACGCGTACTGCGCGGGTTGTCCAGACGACACCTAGGGAGAGTGTATGTGAAAAGAAAAACATATGTATCGGGGCATGAATGATGCGAATGGGTGAGAGAATCAGTGAGAGGGTCAGGAAGGTGGGAGAGATTCGAAACTTGATGTGGGTTCGGGTTTCCTTATTTAACATCACGGTTAGTGGGATGGGTAGGCAGGGTTCGTGCGCGATTTTCCATAATTGAGTGGACTGATATGGTTAGCTATGCCATGTGAAACCAGTTGTTTATTCTGGGGGATCGCTTCGCACTTGTGCGAATGTTTCTAGGGACAGTTTAATTCTTTTGTAAAGTTGCTTGCTGACCATCGTATTGGTCTACGCTCTAGATTGCTAGACTCGAATGAGAAGGAATTAAACGAACCTGAATGCTATCACAGGAAGCTTTCTTATGGCGTCTATGTGCTCTCCTCATCCGGAGGCAACGTATGAAATCATCATTTAATGTTAATGGCAACGAATAATTAAAGACAAAGTAAAGTTTTTGTTTGATTTAACTTTGTTTGAGCACACGGGTTGATCGCGTTCGGGATAGGTGTCGCGTATAAGACCGGGCGATGTCTTCGGGAGTAGCTCTTCTTCGGCATCCAAGCCGAGTAGATCACATGTAACTGTCTATCTTGTCCTTAGGGAGCTCGCGTTGGCAGGCCGTACATGCAGTGCATCGTGTGGGGTCGGCTTAACCCCCTCGTAAACTACATGTGAGAACCACCCCGGCGTTCTCACTTTTTGTCTTAGCTCGTATATCTCTCTCTCAAACTTCGCGTTTAGCTTAGCATAGTCTAGACATAAGATAGCTTGCGTAGACTTAAGATAGCTTAGATATAAGATAGGCAAGGGTTGTTTTTGCTTTTTGAGAGAGAGAAAAAAATTAACGTAACTTCAAACTTTTAGATTTGCTATTCATTGAACGAGAAATTAACGTAAGATAGGCTTAGATTTGCTATTCTTTGAACGAGATATTAACGTAAGATAGGCTATTTTGCGCACTTCAACTTAATTTGGGGGGTTCTACAATAGCTTAAGTTTGATTATAAAATATTGTACACGAAATTGTATTTATTTAATAAATGGTATATATGGGGAGCGTGGGTTTGGCATTTGAGGGCGGTTGCTCCCTATATATACAATTTATTAAATAAATAGTTTAGTTTACTGCCCTGTCACTGTCGTCGAGATTGCAGTGCCGATTGGTGACGCAGACCATGGCTTCCTCTTCACTGTTTAAAATGTATGTACACAATAAAAACAATCTTTTAATTTATGCTCTGTTTAATTTAAACCTGTCACATTAGTAGTACAGTAGGTAGTTTTAGTAAAAATTGTATTTATTATTAAGCATTTAGACGCGGTCAGGGTAAAGTGAGATTTTAAGTATTTATTGTAAACGAAGCTTTGTATTAATAAATATATATTTTAATAAGTGGGCGGTTGGGTGGTAACATAAAAATAATAATTAATGCAAAGGTTCGTAAACTGTCTTAAACTGAATAAGAAATGTTGTACCTTTAACATTGGGAACAAGAAATCTTATTTAGGGACCCCAAGATTTAATTTGTTAAATAGTCTATAAGTATTGTAAACGGAACTCTTTTTAATATATATTGGGTAGTATATACCCTAAAAATATATAAGTAGAGTTTTGGATCAGTTATAAAACTAAAATGTTTGTTACCAATTGAAATTATTACGGTTATATTATTTGTTATTAATTATTTTGCGTCTTTATTTTGTAAAAAGTTTTATCTTCAGATAAACTATTTACAGAACAAAGATACAAAATAATTAATAACAAATGAATATATCCATGATAATGGTAATTTTATTTGATAACAAACGTTTTAATTTTATATCTAAACCATGTTTGACACTGTTATTAGATTTGTTAACAAATTTAGTAACATTTATGAACTGAATTATAACACATCAAACGTAAAAGACATTTGTGTTTAAAAATTCTGTTCATAATTATTTCTTACTAAGTTTGTTATCAAATTTGAAAACAATCTAATAACAACAGTACAAGAAATAATTAAATATATCTGAAATTTTTTCATGTAAACATCCCTTACCGGTTACCCCAGAATTTTGATATTTTTTTAATGAATGCATTGTTAGTTAACTAACATAGATATAAAGTTTTAAATTTTTTTCTCTTGTAGTACAGGAAATAATTAAATATATTTGAATTTTTTTCATGTAAACACCCCTTACCGGTTTCCCCAGAATTTTGGTAATATGTTGTAAATATTAAATAAATACATACTTCCCTGTTTTTGTTGTAGTATTTTCTCCTGAAATAAAAGGTTAGTTAAAAAATTGTATTAGTTTAAGTAATATTTATTGTTTATTTGTAATACATTGTTGTCTTTATTATGTTCATAGCTGAAATTGCATTTATTTTTATTAGTCTTTTTTATAAATATGTATACTTACCCTTGTCCTGAAAAATTAAAAATAGGGATGTTTAAATAATAGTTTGTATTAATTTTACATGTATTAATTGTTTATTTGTATTTTACACTGTTGTATTTCATGCAATTACCTTTAATGTACAATATTTTATAGAATAAAATAAATTAAAATATAATTTGTCTATTCCTTACTCCTTACACGTATGTAGTTTTTAAAATGGCCGCAAGGGTGCAGCAGTTGTCGATAAACGTTGCAATTCAAGTAAAGCTGTGCCCATCATATATCTTTGCGCCTAAAATATAGGCAACCATAATTTCATAAGGTAGCATCTATGTACGATTTTTTACAAAATTTGGTCCATAGATGCTACTTTAAGGTAGCATGTATGTACGATTTTTTACAAAATTTGGTCCATAGATGCTACTTTAAGGTATTATCTATGCACGATTTTTTACAAAATTTGGTCCATAGATGCTACTTTAAGGTATTATCTATGCACGATTTTTTTACAAAATTTGGTCCATAGATGCTACTTTAAGGTAGCATATCTATGCTCTGTTCCATTTAAGCCATTCAGTAGATGGCACTGGCAACAGCGCAAATCTGAAGTAGCCGAAATTACATTGGGTAAACTTATCTCTTGTCTCTAATTTCAGCCAATCAGAGAGGTCAAAACTATTCCCTATGCTCCGCAATACTGAATGGCTTAAATGGAACAAGGTATATGCACAATTTTTTTAGAAAATTCGGTGCATTGATGCTTCTTTTTTGAACGCAGAAAAAAGAAGTAGTCATGCACCATTTTTTCAAAAATTTGGTGTATTGATGCTTCTTTTTTAATGGTTTAAAATTCCCAATAGGTATATCAAAGAAGCATCCATGCACGATTTACTGAGTTTAAATCCCCAGTAGGTATACGCTGTTTCCGACAGGTGCTGCCCCCTGGCGGCTGTTTTAAGAACTATATACGTAATACGATCAAGACTCATAGAAACTATATACTTACGAGTGTTTGTGGGGTGTATTATAAAAAGTAAAACTAAAAATTAGAAAATAAGTCATTTTTAAATAAATTTGAAAGTTTATTAGCAATATATAATTACAAATATTTTTAAAATATATACATTAATATTTTATTACAATTTTACAATATTTAAACATTTCTCTTCTACTGTCTTTGGGGCCCTTCTTGCTCACATGTTGACAATCTGCACAGAAAAATATATAAAAATTAGACTATACATATACAAAATAAGACGGTAAATTAAAAGGGGTGATAAGCAAGAAAAAAATTAAAATTTAATACTTGCTTAATTTTTATTGGAGAATAATAAATTCTAGGTGAAATAAAATTTAACAAAGAATTAATTTTAATTGTGGAATTAAAATTTAAATAAAATAAATAAATATATCATCACGGCTTATTACCCATTGCTGGGTGTGCCAATCTGATTTGTACACAGATGCGGTAATGATGAAATATTTGCACCGTGCGGGCGCTTACGAGGCGTCACCTCACGGACACTCATTGCTAGCGTGGAGAGTGCACCACAGGGGTCAGTTTTGTGCGAACCCGGTTCTCCAGATTCGCGACCTGACACTCAGGCACGCGGCCACGAGACCCCACGAATTAAAATTTAACCAAGAATTAATATTTAATTCTCCAATTAAAATTTAATTCTTGGTTAATTTTTTTGAAGAATAACATTTTAATTCCAGATGATTTAAATTTAACGAAGAATTAAATTTAATTGGGGAATAAAAATTTAACCAAGAATTAAATTGCATTTCTCCATTTAAAAATAACATTTTAATTCGAGGTGAATAAAAATTAGATTATTAAACATAAATACAAAATAAGAGGGTAAACGAAAACGGGTTGATATTGTTATTGTTGTGGAAAAAATTAGAAATATTTCCTGTACTAACAAAGAATCTAAAAAATAAAACAGGAGTTGTTCGACACGGTTTCTTATTTTTGTAAGATCTCATATGGTCATAAACCTGATATTAAATGTCATGCCTTTTGACCTATATAAGAGGCTTTAATATATTCCACTACGTTCGTTTCGCTCTGTAAGTACTGTAATTGTTATTTTTAATTAGTGTGTCAATTAATGATTAGTAGAAATCAGAATTTCAGTGATGGAGTATTAGTGGACGATATGTTAAGATAATTCGCCCATCTTTGCCATTACAAAAAATCTGATGTGGCCAGCACATTACCTTCCGTCAGTTCTATGTATTTTGTACAAATTTCATACAGAAATTTCCTTGCTAAAGATTATATTTCTTGTACTTTACCTTCCGGCAGTTGCATGTATTTTATGCAAATTCCATACAGAAAATTTATAGCAAAAGATCCTATATTTCCAGTAAAATTATAAGACAAACACACTATAGGTACGTTCCATCGGTGTCAGAAATCTTACTACTTCTTCTAGTAGAACCTCAATGATCGTTCTTTTGCGTCAAAAAAATCTGAATATTCCTACGAATCATTCCAACTTCAGAGCTGGAAGCGCTGGTTGGAAGATATATAAATTGGAGATAAATTCAAAATTGTACTAGCCGACTGTCGCGCGTACGTTTCTGTTACATTTGTCAATGTTCAGATTAGACTGTGCTCAAAGAAATACCTCCTTTACATTTTTATTATTTAATATATTTTTATATAATTATAATCTCTGTAATAACAACATTTTGAAGATCCAAAATAAACATACAAAGTTAGCTTTAGTTGTTAACTAACAATAACACATAAACACTCCCACTGTTCTATCGTATTTATTTTTTACTTGACAGTTATTTACCACTGAGCGTTCTATTGCTTTAAGAATATTCTTATTCTAGTAGGAATATTTCTAACACCGATAGAACGTACCTTATGTCAATTTCACTTGACACTGACATCTTTCAATCAAAATTTTCTTAATATAGTAGCTGTTTCCATAGCTATGGCTACTTTATGAAATTTAATTTCATTATAATTTTTACCTTCCGTCACCTTTAGGTAAGGAAGGTATTGTCTTTGGTCAAAAAATTCGATGATGAGTTTTTAATCAATAAGCACGTTTTAGGGTCCCTAGAATACGAATTTACTATTTTTACGATGATGTCTGTATGTGTGTGTGTGTGTGTGCGTGTGTGTGGATGTGTGTGTGTGTGGATGTGTGTGTGTGTGGATGTGTGTGTGTGTGTAACAAAATTTTCGTCTGCGATAACTCTAATACTACAGTTACAAAAATTATAATTTTTTCGTATACTTCTTCGTTACATCCATATGAAGAGCTGATTAGATTTTGGTTACAATTGGTCAATCGGAAGTACCATTATTTGAAGATTTTAACAGTTTTTCTTGAAAAAACTATGTTAAATATAATTTTTTCACATTTGATGTTATTATAAATATTAAAGAATATTTATTCTCTATACGATTTGACTGCATTTTATACTTAATATTAAATGGATATAGAGTTAAAAAATTATAAAGAAATTAAATTTCATAAAGTAGCCATAGCTTTGGAAACAGCTACTATATTAAGAAAATTCTGATTGAAAGATGTCAGTGTCAAGCGAAATTGAGATAGTGTGTTTGTCTTATAATTTTACGGGAAATATAGGATCTTTTGCTTTCTGTATGGAATTTGTATAAAATACATACAACTGCTTTAATGTAATATACAAGAAATAATAATAATATTAAATCTTTTATTTCTGCAGATACATTACACTGTATATAGAAAACGTCACAAAATAATAATTTTCTGTATGAAATTTGCATAAAATACATGCAACTGCCGGAAGGTAATGTACAAGAAATAGAATATTTAATTTAGCAAGGAACTTTCTGTATGAAATTTGTACAAAATACATAGAACTGACGGAAGGTAATGTGCTGGCCACATCAGATTTTTTAACTCTGTATCCATTTAATATTAAGTATAAAATGCAGTCAAATCGTATAGAGAATAAAATATTCTTTAATACTTATAATAACATTAAATGTGAAAAAATGATATTTAACATAGTTTTTTCAAGAAAAACTGTTAAAATCTTCAAATGAGGGTATTTCCGGTTGTCCAATTCTAATCAAAATCTAATCAGCTCTTCACATGGATGTAACGAAGAAAAATACGAAAGAATTATAATTTTTAGAATTGTAGTATGGAAGTTATCGTAGACGAAAATTTTGTTACACACACACACACACACACACACACACACACACACACACACACACACACACACACACACACACACACACACACACACACACACACACAGACACACATACATACACACACACACACACACATACAGACATCATCGTAAAAATAGTAAAATCGTATTGTAGGGACCCTAAAACGTGCTTATTCATCAAAAACTCACCACCGAATTTTTTGACCAAAGACAATACCTTCCTTACCTAAAGGTGACGGAAGGTAAAAAGTACTAAAATTAAAAATCTCTTCTATCTCTTTTATTTACAAGTTGTTATCTTTAACTATGCAGGTGTGTGGTGTGATAAATAAAAACATGAAATTAGAAATCGTGCAAAATTTAACTTACAATGTATATTTTTATACAATTTGAAGTCTGAAGATCAGGAGAACCGGTTCACGACTTCGTAATACCGTAGGAGAAGATGCCCTGACGCAGACAACGAAATGAAGTCCACCAGGTCCGGAGAGTAGCCCCAAGATACTGTAGACTCACGAACAGTTTCTCCAAGACGCGATGTCTGCATTCTTACCACTGGATCGTCCAAGATTTGATCTGTAAAAAAAAGATTTGTTAATAAAATTATAAATGTAATAAGAATAACAAAAAATCTGATGTGGCCAAACAAAATCTAATTTGTTGTTCCAATAAATAGAAAAGTCTGAAATACCAAATTTTGGATTATATTTTATTATATTTTTCCTCGAAAATCTGTCAAGAGTTCCAAATTAAGTACCACTTCCGGTTTATCATATAAGTATAGTCAAAATCTAATGTTGCTTCAAATTATACACGTGTTTTAAATACCAAATTTGAGAAGTTTTGGATCATGCTTTAATATATTTTTTTCAAGAAAATCTGTTTATAGCTTCCTGTAAAGTAGTATTCGGTTTATCAATTTTACAAAACATCTAATATGTCGCTCTCATTAATATAAAAGTCTTAAATACCAAATTTTGAAAAGTTTTGGATTGTATCAATTTATTTGTCACGAAAATCTGTTCAGAGCTTCAAATAAAGTATCACTTCCGGTTTATAAATTTTAGCCAAAATCTAATATGTTGCTTCCCATTAAATAAAAGTCTTAAATACTAAATTTGAGAAGTTTTGGAATATGTCAATATATTTTTCACAAAAATCTGTTCAGAGCTTCAAGTAAAGCATCACTTTCGATTTATCAATTTTAGAAAAAATCTAACATGTGATTCTTATTAATATAAAAGTCTTAAATACTAAATTTCACAAGTTTTGGAATATATCATAATATATTTTTCACAAAAATTTGTTCAGAACTTCAAGTGAAGTATCACTTCTGATTTATCAATTTTAGAAAAAATCTAACATGTCATTCTTATTGATATAAAAGTGTTAAATACTAAATTTGAAAAGTTTTCGATTGTATCAATATATTTTTCAAAAAAATCTGTTCAGAGCTTCAAATAAAGTATCACTTCCGGTTTATCAATTGTATCCAAAATCTAATATGTTGTTCCCCTTTATATAAAAGTCGTAAATACTAAATTTGACAAGTTTTGGAGTATACCATAACATATTTTTCACGAGAATCTGTTCAGAGCTTCAAGTAAAGTATCACCTCTGGTTGATTAATTTTAGCCAAAATCTAATATGTTGTTTCCCATGATATAAAAGTCTTAAATATTAAAATTGAGAAGTTTTGGATTATATTTTAATATATTTTCTCACTAAAAACTGTTCTGCGCTTCAAGTAAAGTATCACTTCCATTTATTTAATTTTACCCAAAATCGAATCAGCTCGTTATATGAATGCAGGAAGTTTAAATACGGAAAATAGATATACTTCGAAGTGTGTTATAAGAGTTATCGTGGACGAAAAAATCGTCACACACAGACACCATCATAAAAATCTGATGTGGCCAGCACATAACCTCTCGCCAGATATTTTACCTGTATGTACGCATAAAACGAAAAATATTTTTAAATACAAATACATATGTTCATATGTCTCACTACAAAATAATTATCACATATATTTGCAAAATATATGGGATATTTTAATATAAATTATGTACAATACATACATTTTCTCTATAATTTTCATTATCCTGAAATTTTCTTTTTCTACTTTCCTTTTCTTTTTCTTTATATTCGTAATTTTTTCGCAAATTCCTCTTATATTCATTTTTACGTATATTCTTTTACGTTGTTGACTTTTTTTTATTTTCATAATCTTCATAATAATGTACAAATATTTTTGACAGTGGCATACAAATATTTTTGACAGTGACATTTATGTGTCAATTACAAACATTTGAATTTCGTGCCTTGAAGTAGTTTGATTTGAGAATTTTTACATCAAATTATTTTATATGCATTTCTTTATCTCTAAATCTATAGAAGATATAATAATGAATTTATATTTATTGAATAAAGAAATTAACGTTCTTTAACATAAGTATTTACATAAATTTTCGATAAATAATATTTAGATGATTTTTTTCTTGTATCTACTACTTCCGGTTGTCCAATTGTTACCAACACTTAATCAACTCTTCCCATTATTGTTAGATTGATGAATCCGTAGTTAAAGATGTCTTAAGTCTTATAGTATTTGAGAAATGGTGGATCCAACATCCACACGCACACATACGGACATCATCGTAAAAATGTTATAATCGGATTCTAGGGACCTTAAAACGTGCTTATTCACTCAAATCTGGATATGCGATTTTTAGTATGAATTCAATACCTCTCTTAGCGAGAGGTAAAAATGTATTAATTACTTTGCGAGATATTTGAATTTAATATCAGTGCCACTATAGCTGCTAGATAAATTACAATTGACTCTTCCGTTATTTAGCCAATAAGGACTTACCACAATCACCTGTATTTCCAATGAGAACCCGACTATTACATCAAATTAATTATTCCGTATATTATCCTCAATAAATCAATCAAATGGAATGTGCATGTCCTTGAAACATGAATCTAGCCCCCCATTCCCATAGTGGAGGCCCTCTGGCGTACAATTAGCCAAGTTTCCGATTTGGGGGGCGGAGGCGTTGAAGGAAGAGTTCAGCTTGATTACGTTCATGATGGATCAATTATTACCGGCCTTGCAGGGAGGCTAACTTCCTGTTCCCCTTGGGGACAAGTCTCTGATTCAATATTGACTGAGACTTGGACTCGAAGCATTCAGGAAGAATTTATTAAAGTGTCACCTGACAAGGAAAGGTTAATGGGAGGGGTACATATTGTTTCAACAAAGAAACAATAAGGAAGGCAATAAGGTATGTCCTAAAAGTTTGGCACAAATATCAACAATTTTTTTTATAATAAAAAATGCGTTTACTTAAAATTTTGTAATACTTAATAATGGGATACTTGCATACAAGAGAAATTTAAAAAATATATTTTCAAGTTTAGTTTAGTCAACTATATTATTTACATAATAAATTTTTCAAATAAATTGTGTTATTATTTAATTAATTTAACATGAATATATAAATTTTGTATCCCCCTCTCTTGATGACAACGCAATCACTAACATTTGATTCGTTAAAGTAACTACTACATAGGGTAACCATAATTATTTAGAATGAAAACGGGATTGACTTTTTGCGATCGTCTCATCAGTGATCACTTTTTAGCCCGGAAAAACATTCTTTACTGAGCTAGCTCGGAAAATTGTCTATAAAGGGATCGGAAAGTAATTTTCCGATCCCTACATGAATGGTTCTATGGTGATCAGTTGTTTATTTATTTCTTCTTTGCTCGCAATAAAAAATAAAATCCCTTTATCAGAATAGCGAAAAAAAATTGTACCCATCATGACCTGAAAAGAGTCTTTACGGCTCGCTCTGGGATATGCTTGCTCACACAGTGAAGTTTTAATACGTAAAAATTGTAAACCAAGTTTTGGTTTATTTTTTAAAATGGTATTATTCTTTTAAAACGAGAAAAATCTTGTAAAACGGGACAAATGTTTAACTAATACGACGGGACGGCTGGTACATGCTAAAAAAACAAGACTGTCCCGTTCAAAAGGGGACGTATGGCCACCCCACCCTACTACTACAGTACTTTAATTTAATAATTTTATTTAAAAATATATTTACATTATTTTTTCATTATTATTATACCGCTAATTATAAATATAAGGGTGGACCTTAAAAGGGGTCAACTCGAATTTCATTCGTGAAGCCCCATAAATTGGTTCCAAATTTTAAAAAATGTGCAGATAATGATTCCGCTTAATATTTGACCGTGTCTAAATTCACTTTATTTTTTGATGACAATCTGTGTTGAAAATTTGTAATATGACATTTTGTGCTAATATATATAGCAGAGTATTTCTAAAAGTAGAAGTTATGTTTTATGTTAGACTCTCAAGGGTACAGTAAAACTTTAGGAGGATTGCAGTGTTATTATATGTTTTCTTTTTCTTTATTGCTAGTGTAAATCTGAGTTATAGTTGTTTGGAATTTTTCTTATACATTTCATCATGCGTGACTAAAAACATAAGTCTGGTGTAACGTATATAACAAAATATTTTACTCTCCAATCTAATCTAGTTGTCACTGGACATAATAATTGTTTTTTGATATACCATGTTAAAATTAAGTAATATAAGTCTTACAGGACATGCTGGACTCCACAAACAGTGACCTCGATTTCATGAACACCATAATCATTGATGACGAGTCCTGGGTGTACCGGTACGACCCGGAAACCAAATCCCCGTCATCACAGTGGAAGCATTCCACGTTACCAAGACCAAAGAAGGCTCGCCAACTACGCAGCAACGTCAAAGTGATGCTGACTACTTTCTTTGACTCCCGCGGTGTCGTACATGAGTACGCATCACAGGGTCAAACAATCACCAAAGAATACTACAGGGATGTCCTCCGTCGCCTACGTGATGCTGTGCGGCGCAAGAGACTGGAGTTGTGGTCAACAGGAAATTAGCGCCTTCATCACGACAATGCTCCAGCACATTCTTCGCATTTGATTCAGATTTTTTTGGCGAAGAACAAGAGTCTTGTGGTTCAACAGGCTCCTTAATCTCCTGATATGCCCCCCTGCGACTTCTGGCTGTTCCCCAAACTCAAGAGAAAGAAACGCGAATTCAGACAAGAGAGGACATTATGGCTGCAATGACAGCCGAGCTAAACTCCATTCCGAAAGAGGCTTTCTCGGAATGCTTCCAACAATGGCGGCACCGCTGGGAGAAGTGTGTGGACTCCCAAGGAGATTACTTTGAAGGTGATTAGGTTTCCAACGCTCCACGTATGTCAGTTTTTTTCCGGCCAAAGGTCGGATACTTTTCTAACAGACCTCGTATATAAGATGACTGTTAGCAGAACTTTTTTTTTATAAATTTTACAAGTGAAGGACCGTGGCTTTCATGCAGTGTAGAATAACCACCCTACCAGTAGCGGATTTAACGGTAAGCAAAGGGACACTTGCTCCCTAGACCCTCGTCAGAAAGGGCGTTCGGGTCCTTATCTGAAAGGGCGTCAGGTTCCCATCAAACAAAATTTATAATAGCTATTTGTGTATTAAGAGCGCAAAATGGGACATTGTCGATTGAGAGGTTGTTGCCGCGCGACGCAGGAGCGAGGCATTCTCTCGAAATGTCCATTTGCGCTCGAAACACACACAAGATTTTTTCTACAGTCGCCACAATGGGGTCCTCCACCATAACAAAAATTTATTTTTTATTTATTTTTACTTATCGATATTTTCCATTCTTCTTGAGCTATTGCCTCAATCTAATCTAAGCATTTTATACTTTCGTTTTTGTAAATGAATGCCCTATTTTATTTTCACAGCAGTGCGGCATTTTGTTTGGTTATGTAAGTGGGTAATGTGTAACTACAGTGTCATTAATTCCTGACTAAACGTTTCCATTAAGAATGTAACCAAGTAACATTTCTCAACATTGTATAGTTAGAAATTTGAGGAGCGAGCGTTTTTTCTACTTTGTCGCTCTAGAGCGGCAAAGTGACATTTTGCGTTGACAAAAGAGAGCGCAAATGGCTACTTTGTATATAGACTGTAGAAAAATATATTTTCATTAGACGAACAAAATAAAAGTATCCAGGTTAATATTACTGGTTACAAGTAAAATAATATTGATGCAATTTCACCATAAAGCGATTTAGTTATTAGTCGCGAATGTGAAGTGCTCATTTTTGATATTTAATTTAATTATGATGTCAGGCGTAGGGATGTATTAGATCTTTACCTTTGGCCCGACCCGATTTCGAGGCGATTATCGAGTCGGGTCTATTTTCATTTTCGGGCCGATCATTTGGCAAAGTTGAGCCGAGTCGAACTTACCATATTGGCCTTTACTTCAAAAATTCAAGGCCTAAAGCCGGGACCGATTTCGAGTCAGTATTCAAGCCGAGCCTGCTAATTTATTGTCGAGCCGACCTTCGAGTCTGGCTGAAATATTTTTCTCGGATCGAGTAGAGCCAAACCTCAAAACCTGACCGGACCTGGTCCGAATACATCTCTCTTGGGGACAATAATCCGGTAAATGTTAATAACCAAATAGGCACTTTTAAATTTCTGAGGACATTTATAAATTCAAGAATTAAAGAATATATTTCTAACCACGAATATTGTTCAACCTTACGCCTTTCATTGTTCAATGAAATTTCTTTTATTTCGATTGAATTTTTCGTTAACCTGTTATAAGTTAAACATGATAAGAAAAAAATAGGCCTGGGTCCCTGAAATATTTTTGCACCCTGGACCTTTTTCCTTAAATTCGCCGCTGCACCCTACAGCCAAGATTTACAAGCAAAGCATGCCTTTTGACCAAGATAAAAAAAACACAAACATTACTTTCGTTTTATCCATATTTTCTTTTTGATAAATTATATCAAATTTACAAATTAATGAAATTAGATATGTAGGTATTTAATTTATTATTTAAAAATAAATATTAAAATTGCAAATCTGTTTGTTCCAACAAATTAAGTTTTTTATAATTATTGGGAAGCGTTATAGTTTTTAAAAATATGAAACCTCAGTTTTTGCTATAAAATCAATAATCGGTCGTGGGATTAAGAATATTAATAATTTCAAATTTATATCCAGCATATTTCATATTTCTGATATAAATCCCTGTATTTAGCCAATCATGTTATAGAGTTTTTTTTAAGGAGATAGATTTAACTGTCAGCTTTTTTGTAATCTATGATTATCCGTTCCTCTGTAATCCATGTAGGTATAGTGTTTTTATTTTGTACGAATTCAAGTGGAAATAGGGCAGTAAAACTAGAGTGTTCAGCTTTAAACTGAAAGGTAATTTATTTAATTAAATCAGTGTTAAAATAACAACGTTCAAAACAAGTCAGTTAACTTTACAGTAAGGTATTCAATTCCACCATCAACTAGAAAAAAATTAACAATACAAAATAAATTGTCACTTTTAAATTGGTATTAATCTATACTTTGTTTTTGTATTATTGTAAAGATAACCGATGCAATTTATATTTCTATACATGAAGTTGGAAATGATTTATTTAGTGCATTTATGTGTCACAGACAGAAGCAACGAAGTTTCCCTTATCTAAAAGTTCTTTGTTGGATTTTCATGATTTAAAATATAGACAGGACTGCAACTGAGAAAATAACAAAAGTAAGCGTGAAGAGTTTAAACTATTAAGTTTGAAATACAATAATTTATAACTCTCTCAAACTTCATTTTATCTCACTTCACTAACCACCTATTCGTTTACTATTACGAGGGTTCTCCGTAAAGTAAGTACAAGACGTGTAGATCTCGCGGAGAAATGTTTTTCCCAAAATTGGTATAGTATGACTAGCGAATGAAAGTTGACGTTTATTTAATAGATGTGGTTTCTTTTGAAAACATTTCCCTATATTTGATTTGAAAGGAAACTGACCCTTATGTATTCCGTTACAGAAGATTAGAATTGTACTCAATACCAGGAGGCATTTAAAATGACCTTAGCAACAGGATTCAGGGATGTATTTAAAAAATTTAATACCGCAAATTCTAGTTCGTTCGTCTCAGGTGTAACCGTGTAACCAACCCTCGAGTCGGAATTACAGTTAGAGAAAATTAAAAATAATTCTATATCACAGAATTGCTAAACTAAATGGTTTAAAGATCACAATATTTTGTTATAATCAACATAAACGAAAAATGTTTAAAATATTTTAAACGCACTTCTGTTTTGATATTTAGTTAACCTAGTCGGCCATCTATTTTCAGCTAGATATAGTAATGTATTTCTGTGCTTTCCCAGTCCTGTATTTAAATGAGTTCATGCAAAAAGAAACCACATATATAATAGTACATTAAAACACATGTATCATAAGGCAATCTGTTAACGTACGAGTCCATGTTTGGAAAACGAGCCGCCAGGCGAGTTTTACAAAGGACGAGTGCGTCAACAGGCCTTATGATACATGTTTTTTATATTATTTTTTCTATTGAGGTAATTTTACAATTAGATTTTTTAAAAAAGGACGTCAAAAATATGAGTTGGTGTCTTTTTTATCAGTTATGTTGGTAGCGCTTCCCGCTAAAAATTGAAATTTCACATTTTGACAGTTTGTGTATCTTGTGATTTTGTCTGATTGTTTACTTTAAAACATTGTATCAAGCATTATACAATTATGAAAGAGGAAAACCAATACATACAATGAACTCGAAGGTTTATTAATGAACCATCCTGATTTGACATATCGGTAGTTCGTGTTGGTTATCATAAATAAAACTTGAATATAGGATTGAAGGACGTTACGTGGACCATCATGCCTTTTTATTGAGAAAACAACATATAAATAAAACTCTTTAAATAATGAAATACTTTAATGAACAATTTATTGATTTAGACTTTTACTTTCCACCATTTTGTCAACACTCACTACTCAGTTGCACAGATAACGGCAAAAGCTGTTCTTACAATTTTTAATACAAAACATAATATGGCATATATTCGATAGTTCGCCACAACGTGGAACTGGAAATCATGGATTAAAACGTCAACTTTTCATATTTGTTTGCTAGTAGCCGCCACAAATTGAGTAGACAGTGTCAACATTTTCAAGTAACGTGCATCATACATTTCGTAACCTGCCTGTAATAACAATACCTTCAATTCAAAATTGCATTACCATAAATTTAAATTGTAATAAATAAAATTTACTGTTTTAATTATTTTCATAATTTTTTAGTTGAAATTTCAACTTCACAGATTCTTATTCTTTCTTAACTAACACAGCTGTAGCTATAAATTTCTTTTCTTTCTAGTCCTATCACCTATAGAAAGGATAAAAATCCACAATTAGAAGTAATATTTCAACACGAACAATTTACCATTTTGAGGTTATCTGTCAGTTATGAAAGCATGACTACCACCTCTAGAACATGAAAGGCGCCAAAAACAGTACGTTTATAGATTTTCTAAACGTCGTGTTTTCAGTGATAAACAGTGCTTTTATAGAAACATAAGAACACCGAAATAGAAAAAATAATTTAAACGTCAACTTTCATTCGCTAGTCATACCATACCTACCACTGCTGTGTTGTGGGGAGCCAGCCGAAGCAAATGAGCGGTGACGGACGTTAATAGCTTCGTATGGTAACGAGATAAAAATAGTTATTGTTGTCTTTTTAAGGCCATGCCATGATGGCCGTCATGGTGGTACTTTAGTATATCTACTAATTTATTTATTTTGAGTACTCAACAGGAACAAATGTTCCCAATTACAGAGTACTATATTTAGATTACATATGCAATGGTACATAGACAGTAATGAGTAGAATTAAATTTTAATTAATTAACAATGATTTGTAAAATATTCCAATATCTTATTTCTAAAGGTTGACATGAATCAGAAAAAAATGACAATTTCTACAGGATTTTTATAAAGTTGGTTGAATAATAAACATGTATGACGTAAAGGACTTTTAAATTCATAATTTGTCCTAGGAGTTTTATAGGAGAAATTTACCCTGTAAACTATTATTCACAAAAGATGACTATTCAAGGTCATTTGTGAGCCGCCTGATATAATATTACTTGCAGATAACTTCATTGCATTTCGTATGCATAGGCGTATAACATGAAATATTTACGGACACATTTTAACTGAAAAAAATAAGAGTAATTTATTTGAAAATTATGTTTCTTTCTAAATAATGCCTTTCTGAAAAATGTATGTTCTTCATTCATGTTTTTGCAAAATACAAAAATATTGACTTAACTTGTAAACCAAGGAATAATAGTTTGATTTAAACGTCAAAGCCACTGGGTAAATATTAGCACAGAGGGCAGTATACTAGATAATTAGGTATTTGTAATTCTACGACATACGTCATTATTATTTATAGTGTGTTAGAAAGTAATGCCACTACTTACGTATATCTGTCATACCATAAATTAAATAGACAAGATCAAATAATCTTTCTCTTTCTAATACAAAATGTTACTAAGATACTGCTATAAAGTGATGTGTATTCTTTCTTCGAACAAATGAACTTGAATAGTCACCATTCGTGAACAATAGTATAACGAGGATGATGTGACCGTGGAACAAAAATGCTTAGTTGAGATAAAAGACTGGAATCTATTATAACGTTATTTAGCAATTTGTAAATAAACAAGAAAGATTGTATGATACATCTGTTTTCAAGTGAAATCATTTTAAAATTAAATAAAGCCGAACTATAATGAAAATCAGAATAAGTAGCACTTTGTTTAAGTTTATACCAACAATATCTTGTAAATGTGGAATACGATGATAGACTGGTAGCAGAATGGAAAATTGGGAAATGATTGGACACGCAGTCTAATGTAAATAATTTATTTCCTGGCCTACGTTTCGACTGTTACTACAGTCGAAACGTAGGCCAGGAAATAAATTATTTACATTAGACTGTGTGTCCGAACATTTCCCAATTTTCCAATATCTTGTAAATTTACATTGTATTGCTTCAATCGGTCTAACAGAGTTTTTGTATAAAGGATTCCAGATAAGAAAGCAGTATTCTAATTTTGCTCGCACAAAGCAATTAAAAAGGGATTTAAGGGTTTCTAAGTTCTGAAAATCACGAGAATTAAGTACAATAAATCCAAGGTTTTTATAACTGCATGAAACAGTGTAATTAATGTGAGGAGAAAAATCGAATTTTGGATCAAATAGAACCACAAGATCCCTTTTTACGGCAACTCTAGATAATTCAGAACTATCCATTACATAATTGTGGATTCATCTTAAACCTTTACCATCACAACGGAAGTTAAGAAGCTACTAACGTCTGGCACCGCATGTTTGTTTCGACTGGCTCCCCACTACGCAGCAGTGGGACCAACTTCTCCAAATTCCTCGCGAGAGCTACGAGCCTTGTCAAAGGCGCGCCGTACCATTTTGTCGCCCGTGTGCCAATGTTCATCTTGATGCCCCCTCCCCCAAATTCAACAGTTATAAAAAAATTAGCATCGCCTTTCGAAAAAACATAAAAAAGTGGCCTAAAAAGGTGCAAACTAAAATCTAGTACTACTTCACATTTGGAAAATATGTATTCACAAAAAAACTGCAAAATTTACATTTTTGCTTATATCTAGTGACCACTAAAATGGTCTTCTAATGGGGCAACAATTATGTGAGCATGTTAACTTGGACAGCTTGTGTACTTTTTTATATTTACCATATGTTGTAAATAAACCACAATAATTGTTTTTACCCTATAAAATTAATAATTCTTACATTTTCTGCTTGAAACATAGATACATCAATTGAATAATTTTGCTACTATAGAAATTACAAATTGGACCGCATTACTTGAAATCTAATAGTCATAAAAAATCTGAGCATCGTCGTTTGAAGGAAAATAAAAAAGGTTCTTAAAGACGTGCGAACGCGGTACCATGTTCAAAAAATTAAGATCTCAAATTGACATGGTTTTCGCAATTTCTCTAAATATACCCCAACATTACCCAACCTAACGCCCAAACTCAGGCTTGGAAAACGCGGGTCAAGTATGCGTAAGATGAGGTTATTGTTGTTCTCTTTAGAGTAATATACAAACAACCTTAGTAAGCTATTCAACAACGGTCCCGCGTTCGTGTCGGGATTTGAATTTTTAACAACGGTCCCGAACGTTAAGACAAGTCTCTTCGACGTTTCTAGTTCTAAACGAGGTACTTAATCACGCTATTTGGAGTAACCATTTGTATGCATTTTTCGGGAAAAACAAAAACATCTTTAAAATAGTCTACAAATAGTGCAACTTTGCTCTAATTTAATCGACTTCGTATCTCTTATAGTTTACGAGATCCGAATGTGAGCAGCGGAAAACGGGCATATTAAATTAAAAAACTTAAGTCTTATTACAATTACCAAGTGTCGCCTGTGTGCGACGCACACATCGCACCCTGTGACGGCGCGCCCTTGAGCCTTGTAACCTTAATTTCCGTATAACCCCTCGTATAAAATTTAAAATTATTTACACTTTTCAGTTTTGAAATTAAGGAACATTTCGTTGATAACTAAAGTAGTTTAACATTTTGATTTATAATTCCCATTTGCGTTAAGTTATGAAGTGTGATAACTAAGCTTTACAATAATTAATTTAGTAATTTAATAGGTCGGATGGAAGCAAGTCAGTTTTAAACTATTAAA
Organism: Harpalus rubripes; assembly: GCA_963082715.1. NCBI lineage: Eukaryota > Metazoa > Arthropoda > Insecta > Coleoptera > Carabidae > Harpalus > Harpalus rubripes. Next base: position 4,198,505 of record OY720456.1, on the reverse strand, counting down.
GATTAACATGTAATCCTGAGAACCAGTGTAGTTTATTCGTGCAGATTAGCTGAAGGCTGGTGCCCTTCGAGGCAACAAAGGGAACAATACTAACTTATCTCTATCCCAGCTGCAGATATTGAATCTCGCGTAATCCGATTTTCTCCTTCTAAATTTAGCTGGTTACATTGTACGAGCAAATCATTTACCTGAGAAATAATCAACTTATAACTTGTTAACGGCAAAACTGAGTCTCATTTTACAATTTGTTACATTGATCAAATCTTGCAGCGTTTAAACCATTCTCTCATTTCGTATCAAGATGCTAAAAACATAAAATTTATTTGTCCAGCAAAAAGTTTTGCTATAAAATTGGATACATACACTTAAGATTGTTCTCGTAAACTTACATGAATCTAAATAGTTTTCTGTCTTCGTATCAGTCTTCGTTTTCAGTGAGTGCACGAGAATAGTTTAATACAATAACCGTAAATTAAAATAAGTATTGTTACGTGAAGGGTTTTATTCAAGAAGATTCTACAGTAGAATTAAGCTGCGGACACAAACACGAACGAAAGGGGCGGAAATTGCCGAGCGAATACAATGGGGTCATACCAAAAAGAAAAAATATTGATTTTTCTTTCATAAATGAAAAATTTACCTAATATTATGCATATATACATCAAAAATATTTAATATTATTATTCTTTTCATTCATGATTTTCTTTATAAAGATTCTGAATTTGGTTTTGTGACGTCACAGTTTTGTACACAAATACACGATAGTGAGGCACACCCGTACTCGTGCTTTTACTGTACATGAACAGATCTGTCACTTTTTTCTAACATAACCTTATATAACCAATATTTTAAAAGTAACGTCAACATCCTTGCAACAAGTTATTTTTTTTAAAAAAGTAAGTACAAATAACGAAATATGCTAAATAAAAATATAAATAAATACAATATATATTTGATTTAGATATTACAATGGTTGTACAATATTGTTCTGCGTCGTCCTACGAGAATAACTCGTTGAGAAGTAAGAATAAAAATTTTGTTTGTATTCTTATGGCTCAAGATGTAAGGGAAAGATGGTATAAGGCAATAAATACTCCAGAAGTTTTGAAGACTACGTTTGGTTTCAAGCGTGGTTTCAAAACACAATGACATAAACGTCAAAACTAGTTCCATTTTTGCTCGCTAGATGTCACTACGGCCGCAAAACTGTTACGTCACTCGAAATTTTATATAAACTTTAAAAAATTATTACTGTAAAACTAGAAACTTATGTGTCATAAAATATATATTTTCGTAAGTAGTTTTAAATGTACTTTCAGAAAAAAAAAAATATTGGAAAATGTGGTATGATCCCATTTGAATGCTCCGGATGGAGATTTATAGAATAGGGAACTACAGCGCAAATGAATTAGATGAATGAATGAAATGAAATGAATGAAATTAGAAAAAAATATTGAAAGTATATGCTTAATAATGAATATAAATAAGAAATAAAACGATATAATTCAAATACTTCGTATATAAGGGGTTTTATGTTATAGCAGCTCGTCACTCATACGAATTCCATATATATTATTTTGATTGGCGGCTTGAAGACGGCCTATATAGTTATTAACGTCATAAGGCTGATATGAAGCAAATAACAGACGCGGTTGAATACTGTAAAATCGAGGCGATAGCCGAGATTTTACAATCAACCGAGTTAGTTATTTGTATATCAGCCGTGTGACGTTCAGTATTTTTCATAATAACATAAAATATCTTCTGAAAATTCTATTTTCTATGGCATATTGACAGGTGACAGCTCTTCATGACAATTTCATGATGCTGTGATTTTTTAGGAACACATGATTTTTAATAATTGTATTGTTATAAAAAATAACGGCCGTGGCTGATTTGACGCATATATTGGTTGAGCATGCAGTACTGTTAAAGCACATTTAACAGTATGGTATTATGAAAAATACGAATACCAAGTTAGGGAAGGAGCATACTACCAGTGGAAGTACAGAAATTCAAATAGCAGGAGACGTGGCTATCAGTCCAGTACTGCAATTCTCAAAAAGTTTTTATTTGAATATAAATGTTTTGCATTGAACTTAATAATTTAAATACACTTCCAATTATAAATCATGTAGACTTGTACAGTATAATTAACAATTATTTTTAATAAATATAATTTAGAAATAGCATATATTTCAAGAACATTTAGGTTCATGAAGAACAGTTTGATATAAAAATTTACATTCGTGACGTCACATCTATATTTTTAAATTTCGGGGGACTATAACTCGCTTATTAATAGGAATTTTTTCACCGAATTTTCACCGACAGTCTATGCTGAATTTATACAGCGTAAGCCGTAACGTAACGTACCGTGCCGTAACGTAACGTAAAGAATAAATCAATGCATACTTATGTGATAATTTATACAGACGTAAGCCGTAACGTGACGTACCGTGCCGTAACGTGTCAAAAACCCAAAGATCGCGAACTTTTATCTTTCTACGTTACGGCACGTTACGATACGTTGCGATATTATGAAAATTATTGCTTACCTGCGCTATAGTCTGTTTTTGTGTGGCTAATTATGTCAAAGTTAGAATTAATAAATTAAATGGATATAAATATAAAAAATATTACATTACGAATAGTCTGTCTTGTGTGACCTTGACTGACATAAGTGACATGTGTCTTGTGTCAAAGTTTGGATTAATATATTAAATGGAAATATATATGAAATATAGTGCATTGCGAATAAACTAACGAACCTGATAAATACAAATCTGATGTACACTACATTTGTATCGACAGAGCATTAGTATACTTTTTACAAAAATGTACCGTAAAAGTTCTGTTTAAAATAGCCTAGAAAAATCACGCGTTACGATACGTTACAGTATGCCACGGCACACGGTATGTTACGTTACGGCTTACTCTGTATAAATCCAGCATTAGTTTTACTTATACGTTCAGCTGAAATTATATAAAAAAATCTGATGTGGACACCACACGACTTCCTTGTACGCAAGACTAATATGAAGTATAGACTCAATTATAAAATTGCACGTATTTGACGTAATTTGACATTAACATCTATTTTTTTATTTTTTTGTTATTTTTTGTCCTACTCCATAGCAAGCTTCATTACAAAATCCAAAAAATATATGTTTTAAATTTAGATATCTCGCTTATACAAAGGTCTAATTTAATAATACTTGATGTGCTAGACGCAGAATTTAATTCTCTAAAACTCTTATTTGAAGCATTTTATTCAAGAAAAACTGTTAACATCTTCAGGTAATATATCACTTCCGGTTAGCCTGTTTTAACCAAAATCTACTGTTATTCCAATTGACATAAAAGTCTTATATACCAAATTTGAAAAGGTTTGGATTATATTTTAAAATAGTTTTTCATTAAAATCTATTATAGACTTCAAGTAAAGTACCATTTCTGGAAATTATGTAATGACCATAAAGGGAGGTGCACAATTAGATATTATAGCAGTCCTAAATACATAATTTCAACTTTCCACGGCTTACCGTTTTTGAGATATGTGAGATATGTACGTATGTACGTACAGACGTCACGACGAAATTAGTCAAAATGGATTCAGGGATGGTCAAAATGGATATTTCCGTTGAAATCTGAAAACCGAAATTTTTCGCGATTACAATACTTCCTTTACTTTAAGGAAGTAAAAATGGTGGAATCCCCTATTTTATGGTTGTCATCTATTAGGAAGTAGCACTCGTAGCTATCTATAAACTAAATGCAATGCTTATTAGCATAATTAGAAATGTATGTGTCTATTCCATACTTTGGATCTCTGTTGTCTAGCACCCATTGTCTATTGAATTTTTCAATCAATTACCCAAAACAAAATGACAATAGATGGTCTTGCATTTGTGTCAAACAATACCAATTGTTCTATGTATTAGCGAGTGAATTTCAGATAATTAACGGGTATTATTATATTAGTTATTAACGTGCTCATTGTGTGATGGATCTCCACATTCACAGGTTCTGCAAACGCTGTCCATGGTAGAGTGTAAAGCTAGGCTAATTGGCATCATATGGCCGGAGAATTTGCATCATTCATAAGCGTAGATTAAATTGTCAGTGGCCGAATGAAATTTTAATCTTTGCGTTATTACGCTAATACCCAGTAAATGCGATCCCCATGTTGCTGCATTTCCAAATGAAAGGTAATCGATAGATAGATACAACGAAATGGAACGGACGGATTTTAAATGAAAAACATATTTTGATTTGTTGCATATCTATAGAATTACAAAACAATAACACCATACACGGAAATTTATATTATTTCAGGATTTTGCATTTATTTTACAGTTCCGACTGCGGGATTGTGTTTAAAAAATTAGGCTTGATTTACATTAGCGGTACAATGACGGTACGATGACGGTACAGTGACGGTATGTACTCGTAAATTAGTAAATATCAAAGCGTCGTCATCGTACCGTCATTGTACCGTGAACGTAGATGTAAATGGGTCCATTGAAATAGGTACATTGGAGCAAGAAGTATCCGTACCGTCATCGTACCGCCATTGTACCGCTAATGTAAATCAAGCCTTAAAGTCCCGAATAGGCGTGGTTTTTAACATTATCTAACCTAACACACAAAATTCAAGCTTGGAAAACTAAGGCCAAGTTTTCTGCGTTAGGTATAGGTTTTTGCAGTGCCGGCCCGAGACTTTTCAGTGCCCCAGGCGAAAATTGTAAATTGCGCCCTTCATTTATTACAATTTTGTTTAGATTATATAGGTACAAAAATTAGAAAAGAGGCGATTTGTGTCCATAACTCGCGAACAAACACAGAATCATAACCGGAATGAATTTTTTTTGAAAATATTTTGGATATTTAAAATATAGATTTATTTTTCTTTTGGGTTTTACAGAGTCGCTTTATTTATCTCTAATACCTTATAGAGGATTAGTTACGGGAGAGTTACTTTCAAAGTCCGTTTGTGTACAACCCGAAATACAATTTACAACAGCGTCTAGCTTCCTCTCTTAAAAAAATAGAATACTAAATTCATGATTGCTTTGCCTGTCTAGTGATGGTTCTGTTATTTTGACATTAAACAATTAAATATGGTCTGTTGTCATTAGTATTTTGGGTTGCAAACAAACGGACTTTCAAAATAACTCTTCCGTGACTAACCCTGTATATAGGGAAAGATAAAATATATCTCAGTGTAGGTATAAGTCTCGGTATAAATACTTTTCGTTATTTTGCAATTCGAAAAATATAATTTAACTCATTAACGGTTTATCCTATGTAAAAAAATATAAGAATCTTAGGTACGTTCTATCGGTATCAGAAATATTCCTACTAGAATAAGAATATTCTTAAAGCAACAGTAGCAAATAATTGTCAAGTAAAAAAATAAATACAATAGAACAGTGGCAGAGGTTATGTGTTATAGTTAGTTAACAACTAAAGATAACTTTGTATGTTTATTTTGGATCTTCAAAATGTTGTTATGCAAATATTACAGACATTATAATTATATAAAAATATATTAAATAATAAAAACGTAAAGGAGGTATTTTTGTTGAGCACAGTCTACTCTAAACATTCACAAATATGACAGAAATGTACGCGCGACAGTCGGCTAGTAAAATTTTGAATTTATCTCCACTCTATATATCTTCCTACCAACGCTTCCAACTCTGAAGTTGGAATGATTCGTAGGAATATTTCGATTTTTTTGAGGCAAAAGAACGGCCATTGATGTTCTACTAGAAGTAGGAAGATTTCTGACACCAATAGAACGTACCCCTTGTTTTGTATTATATTTCGATACAGATTACCGTTCTCAAGAAAAATGACAAAAACCAAAATATGTCACCTTTTTCCAAATTAGTGAGGGGCTGTTGCATCAGTGTATTTTGCTGTAAAGGATTCCGCATAAAAGCTTTTGTTGCAATTTCTTTTTGATATTAGGGGTATTTTTCAGTAGATTTCCTCAACAATTACTTCTTCAGTATTTGATATGACAATGTTTTTAATTGATATAATCGCCAACGAATTTAACCTTTCTTCTTTCTTAGTATAACGTAAAAAAATATAAATAAGATTTAATTAATATAAGTTTGCTGCAATTAAAATTGTCAGCATTATGATTAAAGCTACACATTGGACGAGTCAATAAACTGATAATTTGATGTTTAATTTATTTAGCAAAAAATAGTCTCAAAAAATGTCGCCCTAAAACCAATTTCGCCCCAGGCTTGCCTGTAACTCGGGGTGGCCCTGGGTTTTTGTTATACCAAGCTAAGTAAGGTGTTCAACAACGGTCCCGCGTTTTTAAACCACGCCTCATCGTTATTTAATTGGACCGCCACGCCTCTTCGGGACTTCAATTTTATGAACACTATCCCGCTGTCGTGGCTCTAACCACGTCCTTTATTTTACATACACGGTGTTTCAAAAATATTATACAAAAATTAAGGTTAGATATTTTAGAATGGACCTTAAAAAGAGGCAAGTTTAATTTTAACCCCCTAAAGTGGTTCCAAATAAATAAAAATTGTGCTAGCAATGATTCCGCTTAATATTAATGTTAGACCGTGCCTCAATGCACTCGATTCTTCCCATTTAAATAACATTGGGTTTTGACACATTTTGGAACTTTATTTCTTCCGAGCCAATAGGAACTTTTAAAAATCCAATCAGTATTGGAATATACACTAGAATGATCCGAGAATATGTAAACAAAATTTGAAGTTCCAATTATTATTCTTAAGATAATTATAGATGTTTTAACTACCTCTCAAAAGCGCAAAAAAGCTATCTACAATAGGGCTGTTGCAAGAATTTTTATATACCTTCTAAATATTAAATTTAAAAATATGTCATTATTGAAATAACCTTAAATTTGAAAATATCACCAAATATCCATTAGATATTTTATAATTAATTTTTGATCTTTGGATAATTTTAAAGTCACATGATCTGAAACAGAATGTGAGTGTAAATTCTTTGTGTTTTGTTGCAATTGTTATGGTGATAAATATATTGTCAAAGTTGTCAAACAAGTGTCAAATTTCGTGTTAGATAATAAAAAATTTAATATAAAATGAGTAATTTAAAGTATCGTATTGTGCCTTCTTCCAAAAATGCTGCTAGAAGCAAACCTACTATTAATTTTTTTCTTTTTCATTGCCAGATATGTCAATGCTGTCAAGAAATACAGTTGAATACATTAAAAAAAGAATCTAAGTATTCCATGGAAAATTTAAGAAGAAAACCGCTCTCATCTGTCACATTTGTCACGTCAACGGCAACTTTTGAATGGAAATATTTATGAAATGAGGACAATTTGGTAGAAATTAAATTCAAAATTTTAAATTATAAGAATGAATAAATATTTGAAACAAGTTTAAAATATCTAACTGTTGGTATTTCACAAAGAGGGAGGTTAGTTCAGCTGTAGGGAAGTAAGGACTATCCTTACTTCCCGTTGCTTATAGAAACCAATATCTTGACAGTAAAACACATATACATCCCTAATAGCCAACTTACGATATTGGGAGTGGGAAAAAGTATATTGTTACACCCAGAAATGAGTAATAATAAGCGATGATAATATACCTACTTCGTAATATATTTATTTTGGTAGTTTTCGAATTTTCAGTGTACTAATGAACACTGAAGATAATATTATTGTAAATTTTTATAGTTAATAGATTACTATTCATCCAAACAACTCGTATATTAATCAAAATTTTCAATCTCTTCTTAAAATCATTGTAATAAGAAACACAATCCCATCTTGTTATTAAGAAAGGAAACATTCGTCCTAGTCCGTATTTGTGCTTTTTGCTTTGATAAAAAATTCAGTCTTGGACCGTGACCGGTGAAGCGGATCGGCCGAAACCGCTGTCAAACCACTAACCACTCAGGCAAACCGCCAACCGCGCTCTTATTACCAGTTACCGATACCGTGGCCACCAAGGGCCCAATTGCAGATTGGAAAGGGGTACAAGATCGACAGATCACGGAGCCGACAAGGCAGAATGACAATGTGGGAAACTATCGACATTTTTCTACACTTCACGGTCAGAAAGCAACTCACAATAGGGTTGTTGCAAGAATTTTTAAATGCTTTTTCCACGAAGTATAATAACCAAGGAGTAGACAAATGTATCTAGTTGCTGTTGAAAAGTGTCCCCCAAAATGTAACATGCAAGAGAGGAGGGTAGAGAGAGAGATAGGTTGAGGCAGGCCAACATGGCCGGCGCGGCCGGCGGTGCCTGACAACTAAAGGCCAACGCGCACTTCAGCGACCGAAGCGAAGCGCGGCGAAGAGAAGATTTTTAATTCAATGTATTCTTATGTGTATACGTGCACTTTGGAGCAGTGAAGACAAGAGCAACGAGGCGACTATTCACATAATACATTGAATGAAAAAACTTCTCTTCACTGCGCTTCGCTTCGCGACGCTCAAGTGCGTGGCGGCCTTAAGGCAAACGCGCACTTCAGCGACCGAAGCGAAGCGCGGCGAAAAGAAGTTTTTTCATTCAATGTATTCTTATGTGTATACGCGCACTTTGGAGCAGCGAAGAGCAGAGCAACGAGGCGACTATTCACATACATATATACACTGGCTTGCAAAAAAATCGCGCACACCTTAAAAATCAAGTAACCGAGTTTTTACCTTTTTTTAGCTATGTAAATACGATTTTTTTAAAATAGGTTATATATCAACTGTCATTGGAGTTGTCACTGTCATGTCACTATTTTATATATCCTGCAGTAAGTTCTTCATTGTGCTTAATTATTTACTACTAAATTACAAATATATTCTAGAAAAATTAAAGAATAACCAAGTATTTATTTAAAATGATTTATAAATAAGTAAAAATTATTTCTGAAAAAAATTATTATAACGAACTAAAATTAATAATTTATCATCGCTCCATCAGCCTCCAGTACTTTGTTTAATCTTTGAGGCATGGAGGAAATAAGATTTCTAAAAAAAATTTCATCCTGACTCAAGGTTTCCCAGGTGTTTTCTATTATCTCCCATAATTCATCTTCATTCCGAGGACGAAAATTTCGTTTATAAATCCGTTTAACTAGCAAGCCCCAAACATTTTCAATGGGGTTTAAATCAGGACTGCATGCAGGCCGTGGTAAAATTTCTATATTATTATTTATAAACCACTGTCTTATTATCCTTGCCGTATGAACTGGGCAGTTATCTTGTTGAAAAATAAAGTTGTTATTCGGATATATTTGTTCTACTGACGGTAGCATGACGTTTTCCAAAATATTCAGATAATTTTGCCCATCCAATCTCCCAATAATCCAATCGTCCAGATATGTTCCTTGGAGACACATATCTTTCATGATATCGAGAATTCCTTGGACGATATACACGTAAACGACCATCATGGCAAGACTTAAATACTTTTTCATCAGAAAAAACTACATTATTCCAAAAATTTAGAGGCCGGTATATATAATTTAAACTAAACAGAATTCTCGCTTGTTTTTTTTTTCTTCCAGAAGAATAGCTTTTCTAGCACTTGCTGAGTTTTTTAATTCAGAATTTTTGACCCTCCGACATGCAGTTGACCATGACCCAGGAAAATTTGTTGCAAATGCAGCGTCTCTTGCTGTTCCAAAAGGATTTTCCCATAAATGATTTATAAGCGCTTCATCTTGTTCATTAGTGGAAATTTTTGGACGTCCGGAACCTTCTTTCCTTCTTATGCTTCCTTCATTTTCCCACCGACTCTTCACCCTCATAACAGTACTTTTATTAATATTAAAATGTTCTGCTATTGCTCTGATTGACCACCCCTCTTCTAACTTAGAAAGTATTACAACTTTCTCCTTTTCTGATAGTTTTGACATCTTAATGACACTAATGACATTGACAAGTTAATAATCGAGACCGACTCAATACAGCAAAAAACAGGTGTACGCGATTTTTTTGCAAGCCAGTGTACATACATTGAATGAAAAAACTTCCCCTCGCTTCGCCGCTCTTCGCGTCGCCCAAGTTCGTGGCGGCCTTTAAAGGCCGTCGCGCACTTGGGCGAGGCGAATCGCGGCGAAGAGCCGTTTTTAGAACCAACGCGAACTAGCGAGCAGTTTTCAACGAGAAACGGACTAGGTTGCTTCAAAAGATGGACAGCTCGGAGCGCAACAACCCAGGCACTATCTATATGAGACAAATTTCTAAATTATTTTGTTTCATCCGTAGGTTCAGTGCAGTGGCAAAATGCCATGGTACAGAGAGGCCGAAGAAATGTTTAAATTTTTTGATATATTGTACTACATTCTGTAACCAAGTAGTTAATCTCCTTTTTTGTTGAGTCTGCAATACTATTTTGTATAATAGAAATCGTTTAATATGTAAGGAATTTTCTGGACCAGTTTTATAAACTGTTTCCACTTTTAAATCACATTTATATTTTGTACACTCATTTCTTTATATTTTGTAACCAAAATAACTAATTTTTCACATTTTACCATAATCTATACGTATTGTTTTGCTATGATGTGTGAAAGGTGTGAAATTTAGTTCTACATCGGCTATTTCCGATGCGTCTAGGGTATATTCGATCTCAATTAGGTAGCTGCGCTGCGCTATCGCACACTTCAGATCAGCGAAGCGAAGAGCAGATAAAAATATTCTCCCCGAAGTATTCCGACGAGTCACTTCGCTTCTCTACTCTTTGCTGCTCCAAAGTGCGCGTATACACATTATAATTTATTGAATGAAAAAACGGCTCTTTGCTGCGCTTCGCTTCGCCACGCCCAAGTGAACGACGGCCTTAAGACGACCGTAAGCGCTGAAAGCACGGGTGCTCTCATACCAATTACTCATTTATTGATGTTTTTTATTCAAAATTACCGTTTAAATGCAATATCTGAGTTACCGAGTTAAAGATGAAAAAACAGAAATACCAATTGTTATTTTTAAACTTTACAATGACCATGTGCATTATTTGTTACGAATTTGCAATAAACCCCTATTTACTCGCAGCTTGTGCCTATGTCTATTGGCGAAAAAACTGAACTATAGGTGGCAGGCCGGACGGTAGCAAAATGGCGGAGGAATAAGGAGAGTTCTCTCATTCCTTAATGCTGGCAATATGCATTTCAAAATGCAAAGTATTTAATATGGAGAAAATTAACATAAAGTTAGGTGATATTTTTGAATACATTGCTTCTGCACGTTCTCTAAAGGAAGACGAAGCAGTTTTTAAGGCAGGACATGTATTGCTTTGTGGAATAAAAGATGATGGATCAGGTATCAGGTACAATAAAAAAAAACCCCCAGTCATTTGAGTAAAGATTATCATACGATTGAAATTTTATTAAATGAGAATATAAATTATTGGACAGCAAAATTTAGTTGTAGAGCAAGATTGGGAGGCAAATGCAAACATATTGTTACAGTTATGTTGCATATAAACACGTTAGTAAAAATCAAAACTATATTTATTGTTTTACAACAAAAGTTATCATTATTATTATGCTATTAATTTATTTGTTTATGGGTTTGTATATTACAGAGTAGAAGAAATAGAAAAATTAAGTTGTACCGGTCGACTAGAGGGAAGAAAATTTCAAGATCATATTTTGTCACTTGGGATATAGTGTAAACTTACACTTTCTGACTTGTAATTACTGCATTGTGGCACTGAGCAGTATCTATGGCATTTACTGATCATTATTTAAACCTGAAAATGTAGTATACACTATATATGTCACTTTCTTTTACAACAAATATAAATTAAACCTGTTTTAAATTACATACGTTTCAATGTATGCTATCAACGTTTCCTTATTCCTCTAGTTCACAAATCTGCCACCAACGTCACCCACTTTTTTCGCCAATACGAGTATATTGCGTCAGCGGAACCCAGTTTTCTGTTAAAATGAATGACGTTTGGAGTCGCAGTCACTCAATTTCCTTTAACCACCAAGTAAGAAGCGAGGAACAAAACAAACCAAAATTACCGAAATGCGCAAAAAGAGTTGGCAATCGTCACTGTCGCAATTATTCAAAATATGAAGGAAAAGCAAAACTTTAACGCGCGTGGATGAAGTTAGCGCTGTTGCGGGAAAGTGTAAAAAGTAAGAAGGGAGTTGGTACACCGTAGACGAGTTGTTATGCGTTTTGGAGTTCAGGGATTCCCAGAGGTTGTTTATTGCCAGGGTTGCGATTGGCGAAACTGAAGTTGTACTAACATTATAAATCAAATTGAAAATTGATGCTATAGAAGCGTGTAATTAAGAAATTACTACTAAGATAAATTGTACAAATGCGAGAACCCCGGCGTCAGCTGATTTTTCTCTCGCATTTGTACAATTTATCTTAGTAGTAATTTCTTAATTACACGCTTCTATAGCATCACTTTTCAATTTAACCTTCGGTATAATTCTCCTTAAATTATCAAAGTCGCTCGTGGACGTAATTCATTGTCAATAGCTCTTAAAGAGACGTCTTTGATACGATGCCACATTAGACTTTACTATACAAGAGATAATGTTTCAGTTGACGCTAGGGTTGGCATAGCTCAGTTGGTAGAGCTCCGGACTAGATATTTGGAGGTCCCGGGTTCGAACCCCGGCGTCAGCTGATTTTTCTCTTGCATTTGTACAATTTATTACAAATCAAATTGTACGAAAATCACTTGAATTGTGTTAAAAAAAAATCTTTAAATTGTTTGTCTGCGGCGCCCATCCCACAGCATTATTACATAATTATTTTTATATAATTATCTACGCCCTTGGCTAGAGCACCCATATATATTTTCAAAAACCGGCGCCTATGCCTTTACCCCCCTCTAGAACCATCCCTACCCTTACCTCTTAACAAACGACACGCGAGTGTTTTTGTTTCATTGTCTGCTTCTCGTTACACTAATGTGCAATGCACCCGACCCGACTAAACAAATGAACGAGAGAAATGACAACCTTGAAGGTTGAGGTTAGGTATTGTGAAAATGGCGGTGGAAATATAATAGCTTGTGATTTGTGTTTAGAAGAAACGGCGGTCAATTTAATTTTCTTTTTATTTCTGGAGAAAACTGAATTCTCTATGATTTAAAACAAATATTTTCCTGGTGAAAGAAAATACGAGATGTTATTTCATTTTTATTTTGTATGTAATAGGATTTCAAATTCCTTATCCAGCCAGGATTTTATTAAAAATATATTAGTTTTTTATTTCATTTTCTTGAATTTATAGGACTACATCAATTTGTTTTTCCGTTATTTTAATTGACGCAATTTTAATTATTACGAATTCCTGTTCTTTAAATTTTAACTTACAAATAAAATTACCTGAAATAAACTGAATAAAGAACTGACAGTTGTAAAGTTAAATCGCTCTGGTACTGGTATAATTAAATGATAGCAAGAACATGAAGAAGAAACTTGATTATTTGAAACTCTTATTGAAGGTCACAAGGTCTCTAATGTAATCTGGAACAAACCTTATCATAATATCGACAAACTTTTATTCCGATAAATTCCAATGACTAGTTTTTAACTAATCATGATGCAAAACACTTGAAAATTCAACCAATGGGAACAGTATTATATTGACTATTTCACTCATAAATTTATAAGCCAATCAAAATTAAGGATTCTACCTAGTTATAATAAGTTTCATTTTGACAAAACACCCTCACAAAAAAATTTTCGCACCTTTAAGGCAATAAGATGTATTTTTACAAGTAAGTGAGTTTTGATAAGCGAAAATTTGTCAAAGTGTGTATATTTTCAGTGTTATCAGTTTTCATTAAAGACGAGTCGATTCGGACAGGAATCTATTTAAAATGTTGAAAAAGCAAGCTTAAATGTAACACCTCAAAACACAATAAAAATTAGAAGATTTTTGTCAAGAAGAAAAATATATAAATGATTACCACATTTTTATTTTGGAAATAGTCATCCGAATACCATTCGTGGTTAAATTTTATCCTGGAAAAATTTTCCGATTGCTTTACTCGAGCTTGTTGCCAATTTATCTCGTGACATTGATCAAAAATCACTCGTTTACAACTCGTGATTTTTTGTCAATGTCACTCAATAAATTGCTAGGCAACCAGCTCTCATACAATCTGAAAATTTTTCCGGCAAAAATTTACCACTTATATTATATATGATAAAACTCCGTTACCCCAATAAATTTCCGCTACCAAGTAAATAAACAATTGTTAATATTTCAAGTTTAAAGATAAAATAATAATAATTAAATAGTTTCGTTTTGCATTGTCTTTGGAATTTATCTCACCAAATACCACATGACATCTCTAATTTTCTCAGATAAACTTTTATCTTCAAGCACTCATTCTTTTTGCTTTTAAGCAAAATCACTCAAGCAAACTGACATTAGCTAAAACCCCTCATCTTTCGCAGTCGGGATGTACCATGCAGTTTGCCTTCGTGTTTGTTCCTAAACAAAAAAATCTAATGTGGACACCACACGACTTCCTTGTACGCAAGACCAATATGAAGATGAAGTATAGACTCAATTATAAAATTGCACGTATTTGACGTAATTTGACATTAACATCTATTTTTTATTTTTTTGTTATTTTTTGTTCTAATCCATAGCAAGCTTCATTACAAAACCCAAAAAGTATATAAGTTTTAAATTTACATATCTCACTTATACAAAGGACTAATTTAATAATACTTGATGTGCTAAACGCAGAATTTAATTCTCTAAAACTCTTATTTGAAGCATTTATTTCTAAAATCAAAATGAAACCATTTTATTCAAGAAAAACTGTTAACAACTTCAGGTAATATATCACTTCTGGTTAGCCTGTTTTAACGAAATTCTGCTATGTTATTCCAATTGATATAAAAGTCTTATATACTAAATTTGAAAAGTTTTGGATTATATTTTAATATAGTTTTTCATTAAAATCTATTATAGGCTTCAAATAAAGTACCATTTCTGGAAATTATGTAATGACCAAAAAGGGAGGTGCACAACTAAATACAAAATTTCAACTTTCTACGGCTTACCGTTTTTGCGTTATGCGAGATACGTACGTACGTACGTACAGACGTCACGACGAAATTAGTCAAAATGGATTCAGGGATGGCCAAAATGGATATATCCGTTGAAATCTGGAAACCGAAATTTTTCGCGAATACTATACTTCCTTTACTTTGTACAAGGAAGTAAAAAATCGTACAAAATAAAATTGTTACTTATTCGCATGGTCATTGTAAGGTTTAAAAATAACAATTGGTATTTGAGTTTTTTTCATCTTGAACTCGGTAACTCGGAAATTGTGTTTAAATACTAATAAAACATCAATGAGCACCCATGCATTCGGCGCCTATGGGTAAAGGCAAGGCAAGGGAAACAGGATGTGACGAATCCATCTTACTGGACAGCCAGTAAATATACGTCACTTCCTTTCCTACGTATTGCGATCTTTATGTTTAGCACGATGGGGTGTTTTGTAAGGTGAAGCAACGAAATCGCCAGGACCGGAGGTCATTTTTCTTCTAAACTGATACAAATTTGTTTGCTAATTATTCATAACAGTAATACGAAGCTAGCACCGAAAGTTTCTGCAAACAAATATAACAAAGGTAGCTACGAAAAATAAATGCATGGCAAAACAAAAGTACATCCCTAAGAAGCATGGCAGTTCTTGTTACAATCAATAATATTCCATGCAGTTTTAAAGTACGCACGTCGTACTGAAAATGCAGTTAACAAGAGAAAATTTCCTAGCCATGATATTTTAAGATTTTAAAAGTTCGCTCTCTCCAAAACAATGCATCGAAAAGCTTCGGGATGCTTGTAGAAATAAAGCACCTAGTATCAGGTCTGTTCACAGCTAGTACAATGAATTTAAATTTCATTGAGTTTCTCTCAATGACGATTTACGCGAAGATCGGCCAATTTCTGCAGTTACTGATGAAAACATAGCTGCTATTCGTACAATGATTAAAGAAGACAACCGTGTCATATATAGAATTATACGGGCTACTTTGGCATCGGAATGACCGCTATAAATAAAATTTTGCTCGATCATCTAAAAGGCAGGAAAATTTGTTACCGTTGGATACCTCTTAATTTGAATGATAGTCAAAAGCAACATCGTGTGGAATGGTGCATTAAAACATTTAAAAAAGTACAACGAAGGCAAATCTAAAGCAGTGTATGATATTATAACAGGTGATGAATCATGGATGTGTGCATTTAAACCTGAAGCAAAACGACAATCACCTCAATGGGTCTTTCCAACAGACCCCAATCCTGTCAAAGTAAAACGAGTTCGAAGTGTTGGTACAAAAATGATTGTCTCCTTTTTCTCAAAATCCGGTCCTACTGTCAATGTTGCATTAGCAGATAGGAAAACAGTAACTTCTAATTGGTACATAACAATTTGTTTGCACGTATGTTTGAAAAAGTGGGTGAAAATAGGCCTCGAAGTAAACTAGTATTGCATCAGGACAATGCATCCTCACATAATGCTGCGCAAACTAAAACCTATTTAAAAGAATCAAAGGTGGAATTACTGGAGCACCCACCATACATTCCTGACGTTGAACCTTATGATTTCTTCTTATTTCCTAAATTAAAAGAAATAATGTGTGGTTTCCTATATACAAGCAGAGGCGTAAACTTTTTATATTGGCTCTGGGTGCACCATTTTTATTTTAAATATGGGTACCTCTACCTATATGTTTTTAAAAATGCAAATAATCTCGCAAATAATACAATAAAAATAACATACTTATTTTATTAGGTATACACATATTAAATTATGTATATATTTAACATAAATAAAATTAATATCTATAACAAAAAAAAAATAAAATAATAATACTCCTAATATTAATATACAGGTATCTCTAAAACACGTAGACATGGCTTAAACACAGATTGCTGGGCCCAAAATAACACGATTTAACCTAATTTAGCAATATCCGAAAAACCGAAAGTGTACCGTTTAGTAAAAAAAAAATTGCTTATAATGACAGAACACTTTGTTCGGTTTAAATGAAACTTAGGTGTCACGAAATGATACATTCAAGGGTAAACTTTTCTGTCTCTGTGTAAGTTGTGATATCTGTAACGATTTAGGCAGAAAAAAATTAAATATGAGTGACAGTGCACAGTGCAATTTTTACCTTCCGTCATAAATTAGCCAGCTATGCTAGAAACAGATACTATATTAAGAAAATTCTGATTGAAAGATGTCAGTGTCAAGTGCAATTGACATATTCGTAGTATATTTGTGTTAGGATCATTTTGCTCGAAATTATCTGTATGGAATTAGTATAAAATACATACAACTGTCGAAAGGTAATATACATACAAGAAATTTAGAATCTTTTGCTAAGAACTTTCTGTATGTATTTTATAGAAAATACATACGCATTTACAAAAATTCTACCGGTAGATACCACATCTACCGACTGTGTTCGAACACATGAGTGGTAAAATGTTTCCGTGTTCGAAAATTGTTCAATATCTACCAGATCCATCTACCGGATTTATGAAGAATCTAATCTTAAAAAAATCTGATGTGGCCAGCACATTACCTTCCGTCAGTTCTATGTATTTTGTACAAATTTCATACAGAAAGTTCCTTATTGCTAAAGATTATATTTCTTGTACTTTACCTTCCGGCAGTTGCATATATTTCATGCAAATTCCATACAATTTATATCAAAAGATCCTATATTTCCAGTAAAATTATGACAAACACACTATGTCAACTTCACTTGACACTGACATCTTTCAATCAAAATTTTCTTTATACAGTAGCTGTTTCCATAGCTATGGCTACTTTATGAAATTTAATTTCTTTATAATTTATTAACTCTGTATCCATTTAATATTAAGTATAAAATGCAGTCAAATCGTATAGAGAATAAAATATGCTTTAATATTTATAATAACATTAAATGTGAAAAAATGATATTTAACATAGTTTTTTCAAGAAAAACTGTTAAAATCTTCAAATGAGGGTACTTCCGGTTGTCCAATTCTAACCAAAATCTAATCAGCTCTTCACATGGATGTAACGAAGAGAAATACTAAAGAATTATAATTTTCAGAATTGTAGTATAAGAGTTATCGCAGACGAAAATTTTGTTACACACACACACACACACACACACACACACACACACACACACACACACAGACACACATACATACATACACACACACACACATACAGACATCATCGTAAAAATAGTAAAATCGTATTCTAGGGACCCTAAAACGTGCTTATTCATCAAAAACTCACCACCGAATTTTTTGACCAAAGACAATACCTTCCTTACCTAAAGGTGACGGAAGGTAAAAAGGTAGTGATGCAAAGCGAAGCGCGCGCGGTGAAAGTGGAAATGTATTCAAAGTAGGGCTCTGCTCAGTTTGTTAACTACGTCAAATTTCTAACCTGTTTTAAACTTTCAGATTTTTTCATAAGTTATGGATCTACCCTGTTTACCAGTTGCGTTTTTAAAATATCGATTCCGGTAGCTATAACCTGATAAAAAGCTGTTTACTGGTAACAGTTCGCCGGTAGAATTTTCGTAAATACGTCATATAACTGACGGAAGGTAATGTGCGGGCCACATCAGATTTTTAAAATAAATTTCGTCTAGCAATCTATTCAAATGTCAAACAACATTTTTTTTATGACAGTAACCTTTGTTTATAGGTTGCCTATAATTTTCTTCGAAATATCCTATAATTAGTAACATATCCGTTTGTTCGGCTTAATAGTAGTATTTTACTGTCATTATCACGACACGATTAAATAATGTCAGCTTACTCTTAAACAAATTAAAAAGATTAACAATCATTTTTACAATTATGAAATATAATTAAAATGTTAGAGCGTAGTTATTGTGGGTGCTGCGCACCCACACTTTTACTTTCTGTGGGTGCATGCATGTGCGTCCGTGCACCCACGTAGTTTACGCCCCTGTATACAAGTGCAAATGAACGGTTGAAGCTTTCGAAAACATGGTGTCTCAAGTGTCTCAAGAAGAATGGATTTCTTGCTTTAACCATTGGTTTTATCGAATGCATAAATGGGTTGAGTTAAAAGGCGAGTATTTCGCAAAACAATACAAAAATAATTTCTGGAAAATTTTGTTTTCTATCAATAGTTCGCAGAAACTTTCGGTGCTACCTCGTAGTGTAATAAAATCAATTTACATGCAAAATAAGCTTAAAGAGATTGTAGATCAGTTATAATTTTTTCACATCAATATAAATTGGTTGGTTGGCATCTTTCAAGAAGTGGAAGGAAAGGATGGTAAAAGTCAGGGGCGGCTCGTCATTTTAAATATTAAACAATGCCTATGGGGTCTCGTGCCGCGTGTCAGGTCGCGAATCTGGGGAACCGGGTTCGATCCCGACCAACGCCAAATATTTTCCAATTTTAAATGGCACAAATTTGACCCCTGTGCACTCTCCACGCTAGCAATGAGTGCCCGTGAGGTGACGCCTGGTAAGCGCCCGCACGGTGCAAATATATCATCATTACCGATATCTGTGTACAAAGCAGATTGGCACACCCAGCAATGGGTAATAAGCCGTGATGATATATTTATTTTATTTATTTAAACAATGCCTGCGTAAAGGTATTATTGTTCACTCTTGTATCTGATCCTAATTATGATTTTATTCATAAACAAATTCTTACTAAATCAACCTTAAATCCACCTTTTTTATATAACTTTAAGTAAATAACAAAATACATTTCTATTATAAAAGAGCCTTTAAATTCCGAAATAACAAGTTCTGTTGTAAATAAATCATACAACGTTTGAATTGAAAGTTGGCGACTTCTTAAAGCATTTTTACACTTAAGTGAACAAAAGCTATCGTATCGGAAAAGTCCATTTTATTTATTTGATTTATATGTGCCTATGGCGTTGCTGCTGCTGAAATGATCGCTAACCAGGTCAAACAACCTGAATAAAGTCCCTATTGGATGCCTACCGTCCGCCTTATTCCGCGAAACTGGAGCACGGGCACACATTCCATCGCTTTCGCTACGCAACCTTTACTACACCAAGAGGGCATAGCAAACCGTGCTAAACAGAAGCCAATCGACCTAGTAAATAAACAAGGGACGGGTTTACTATTAAAGCTGAAATATAGTTAGATTCCGGAATAAAATTACTATAGGAGTTTGAAACTCAAATGTAGCACGAGGGGGGTACGGAGTACAATGATGATAATACTGCTGATTACTGCTTACTGTATACTCCAACGATGATACACTTTATTCTTACTTGTGGACGCTTGGATGGTTAGCATTCACGACTTCATGAGAAGGAATCACTTCGTGAGAAGGAAGAACACACATACACTTACACTTTACACTGGATGAACACTTACGACATGAACACTACTGATATTTACTGATTACTAAAGGTTTTATTTACAATTAAACTAATTCAACTAAGCCTAACATGATACATTCCGTAACCCAGCGGGCGGGCGGTTAGCACGCGCCCCAAAACTAAAACACACTACATTTTTCGTCAACAACAAGACGTCTGCACGACTCGACGAACTAGTCTAGACTCTCTAAAACAAAGCGCTATCTTCGGGACAGGATTATCTTAGGGGTACAGGGTGCATACGCTAGGGCATTTAAAGTCACGCACGTACACATAATAATTTCTAGACTTACTAATAAACAAATAAATTTCGTGACTATCATAATAGAAAAAGAATTTCTAAACTGAATTTTGACTTAAATAGATAAACAGAGTTAAAATATGATTACTGAAACTAAAATTTAGAAAAGTTTATAAAAAGTTATTTATCTATTAATTGCTCTTACCCTCGCCTTGTCACACAAAAATCTGCTTACAAAAATTCAAAAATTATGACACTTTCAATTATGGACTATATTATTTCTACGTAATTATACTAATTTTCATATTTTTAAATTAATTAATATAAAAATATTGACAATATACCGCGTGTTATGTAAGAACTCAAAGAACCAGCTACTTCAAATCAAGTTGTTCCAAAAAATATTTGTTGCTTGTCATAAATGACGCTACGGAAATCCAAATGTAAAATGTCGAGACCATGTAGTAGCCTATGGACAGTTCTTTTCTTCCAAGCGCTAGATGGTTGCCAGGTGCAATATTTGTCAAATTTATATCTGGCTTAATATCACTTTAAAGTAAAGAAAGCGATTAAATTAATATTAAACGATTTCTTATACGACTATTGATAATTTCTGTTCAGTTACGTAAAGCTAATGGTACGTAACAATGTTTATTGTATTTTAATTACAATAACATACAAGAATTTAAATATTTCTTTTAGATATTTTAAGGCTGTGCACTACATTACACGGAAAAAAATAATTTGACTTCATTAGTTGAAATGCCTTAAAATGTCTCATCTGCAATAGCATTAACTAAATTTGTAAATAAATAAATCTGAAATAGTTTCTTATTTTTCTTTTATAGAAATATGTAATTTTAAAAATGTCAATTTGTATTTCTAAGCTGGTTTCATCTCTTGCAGAATATTATTTTTACTAAATAATATTTTAGTTTATTGTTTTAGTAGAGTAGATAATACTACTAACAGAAATTAGGTAAAATTTATTAACATTTCCAATAAATTACCATGTACTTGTGCAGAAATCTGTTTTTACTTTATTTCTTGATATTTTAGCCAAACAAGCATGATATTCTTTATTTGTGTTAATGTAATTGATTAAATCAGGAAATATAT
This sequence comes from Harpalus rubripes, assembly GCA_963082715.1. Taxonomy (NCBI): domain Eukaryota; kingdom Metazoa; phylum Arthropoda; class Insecta; order Coleoptera; family Carabidae; genus Harpalus; species Harpalus rubripes. Next base: position 4,176,727 of record OY720456.1, on the reverse strand, counting down.
TTTACTGTATGAGTAAATTTATTAACCAATAGGTTTAAAAAAAATCCTGCTTGAATGAACAAAAATTACTATTTCAGCTTATCCAGTTTTCTCTTTTAGTTAAGATTTTACCAATAGGGCAAAATGTTTTCTGTTTCAATGAATAGAATAGCCAAATTAGCTTGTGCAAGCTCAATCGTTTTCTCATCCCATTCCCCTCCCTATGCTGTACTATGCCACACACGTTATGTTGTGATCTACCTTATATCGCGTAGTACGTATACGTAGAATGTGTTCTGTATCTGTAGAAGCAATAAGATATTGAAAAAGTGCGTAATACTTGTGTCTTTCTTATTAAACTAATAGTAAGTTGTTCATGTATTCTATTATTTATTAGTAAAGATATTAATTATATTGTAGTAAAACAATGGCAGATGATTACGTTCGGTCATTTCTCCAGGAGATCAATGTTGACCATTGCATCGAAATAATATGATATGCCATGCCAAATGGCAAGACGTACATTTCTTTGAAAAGATGTGTTTAATAAAATGTAGATAAATAGAAAGTTAAAACAAAATAAAATTTCAAGAAAATAATGTAGTGTTGTTTATTTTTTATTATAAATTATTGTATTGTTTTGTAATTACACAACGAATTTTTATTTTTGTATTAAATAAATAATATATTAAATATATTTTTATATAAAATACTTGATAAAATATGTGTTTTTATTTCTACATTTCAATTTCATACTATTTAGTACAGTAAATTATAATTTAGGCATTTCACAGTCAGGTAACATAATATCCGTAGTAGTTATTATTTAAAATATTTATATTTTTTTTGAGAAAATTAAATTATTCTCTCAGTAATAAGAATATTAGTATTAGTTAATATTATATTATATTTTACTATATTGGATTTGCTACTTCAAAAATAATCTAACGTAAGTGAGTAAATTATATTCGCTGGTAGAGTAAATATATTTTACTAAGGTAGTCACATTTTTACTCGGACTATAAATGTTATTTCTATTTTTTTTAGAAATTGTATTTACTGTTTAAGCAAAAACAAATCTAGAAATACGTATTTACCGATGTACTTAATGTTTTTCACTGTCACGATTTTAGGGTGTGTTTTTATCTAATACGGTTAAGTTTTTTCTTTTAACATTCATGCCTGAGAGGTTTTCAAACCCGGAACCTTTGCTTTGCGATTACGTTGCTCCTACGCTATTTTGCTCGGCTGTCAACGTTATTCTTCACTCTTTATTATTCTGATCTATATACATTTCAAAAATGTATGCATTTGTCATGTGCTCCAGATATGCTGCTCTCCGGTGAATTGGGCTACGTCGATGAAAGTATTATGATTATTACCAATCATTGCAATCATTATGTAACAAAAATTTGATGAAACCAGAAAATAAACTTTTTTCCGTTAATTGTGGTCATATTTTATTTAAACGATTTTCTACTTAAAAATTTAGTGCATTCCAAAGTATTGCGGGTCGCTGGTCCTCCTTGATATTGACATATACACACCAGATTGCCTACTTCACAATTAGTTTTTCTTCCGAACGCCAGACGGCGATACGTTCAACATTGTCTCAATTGTTATAGTGGTCGTTGGCCATCTATAAAGGGTATATATGTATGATCCGTGAATTGTACGTACTTAAATATTTAGAAATGCCTATTGCTTTCACTAATCAAGAATACACAGACATGCATTTGGTTTACGGAGAAATGCGCCAAAACAGTACCCATTAGCATAAAGTGTGTTATTATCCATGTTACGCCTCCGACTTCAAACTTTCAAAAATGAGAATTAAATATTGTTATTTTCACTCATACTGCTATTTTTAAATAATTCTTTATTTTAATAAATAATTGTTATTGGTCCATCTTGAAGAGTTTTTACAATTGTAACGAGCACATTAGAAAAGAAATTATTGCAGATTACGATACATTGCAATCTTGTTTTTTAAGCGGTAACGGGCACATTAACATTAGGGGGCAGCCTAAGAATAAGAAAATCAGGTAGGATCACCCATTATCATTAAATTTGCAACTCAATTCAAAGTTCTAAAAGTGCAAAACCGGCACTGAAAAAGTCACACTATTTTATTTTTTACAAAAACCATTTTACTCTTAATTCATTTCCAGGAAAAAAAAAACATTTTACGGAATCGATGCTCATTTGAAAAGCGAGGAGACAATTGAAACTATTTTAACCTGATTGCAATTTGATTGCGTATTGTTACAAGTGCAACATGATTGGCTATTGTTTTAGTAAAAAGTCCATAGTTCATTTTTAGCTCCATTAACTTTGAGTTTTTTTTATATTTTTTTGCCATTCTGTGATTCAGTGAAACTAATTTTGATAGATTCAGTACATAATAACATTAACTGTCAGTAATCAAATTAAATAATTTAATTATTACTATTGATGATCTCTTCACAGGATGTTTCATAAGTTAAGGGTATTAATATTATTTGATATGCTAAAATAAAGATCAAAAGTTTTTGTTTTCAAAATATTGAAAAATATTTTTTTTCCATTTCCCAGTCACAGCTATTTTGAATTTGACAATAAAAACCTATTACATTATTATACCTAAAACGATTTAATTTATTTTATGATTTTTAATAGGAAAATATGTGAATCCAGTGGTTCTTAAAGTGACAACTTTAATTTTGCTATTTTTGAAATATTATTTTTGGTCCGTAATGAACCGGTTTTTCTTTTTACCTTCCGTCACCTTTAGGTAAGGAAGGTATTGTCTTTGGTCAAAAAATTCGATGATGACTTTTTAATCAATAAGCACGTTTTAGGGTCCCTAGAATACGAATTTACTATTTTTACGATGATGTCTGTATGTGTGTGTGTGCGTGCGTGTGTGTGGATGTGTGTGTGTGTGGATGTGTGTGTGTGTGTGTAACAAAATTTTCGTCTGCGATAACTCTAATACTACAGTTTCAAAAATTATAATTTTTTCGTATACTTCTTCGTTACATCCATATGAAGAGCTGATTAGATTTTGGTTACAATTGGTCAACCGGAAGTACCATCATTTGAAGATTTTAACAGTTTTTCTTGAAAAAACTATGTTAAATATCATTTTTTCACATTTAATGTTATTATAAATATTAAAGAATATTTTATTCTCTATACGATTTGACTGCATTTTATACTTAATATTAAATGGATATAGAGTTAAAAAATTGTAAAGAAATTAAATTTCATAAAGTAGCTATAGCTATGAAAACAGCTACTATATTAAGAAAATTCTGATTGAAAGATGTCAGTGTCAAGTGAAATTGACATAGTGTGTTTGTCTTATAATTTTATTGGAAATATAGGATCTCTTGCTTTCTGTATGAAATTTGTATAAAATACATACAACTGCTTTAAGGTAATGTACAAGAAATAATAATAATAAATCTTTTATTTCTGCAGATACATTACACTGTATATAGAAAATGTCATAAAATAATAATTTAAGACATAAATTTTCTGTATGAAATTTTCATAAAATACATGCTGCTGCCGGAAGGTAATGTACAAGAAATAGAATATTTAATTTAGCAAGCAACTTTCCGTATGAAATTTGTACAAAATACATAGAACTGACGGAAGGTAATGTGCTGGCCACATCAGATTTTTTCAAAAAGAATTTCAAATAAAATTTAAGCAATATTTTTCACAGTAATAAAAGAAATAAAATGATAATTTGTTATCATTATTATAGACATGATAAACAACTACGCCCTCCTGGAAATGGAAATGGAAATTAATAGGGGATTCCACCATTTTTTTCATATAATTTCATCAGAACATATAAGCAAAACTAAGACTATTGGTGAAAATCCGGTGAAAAAGTTCCTATTAATAAGCGAATTATGGTCCCCCGAAGTTTGAAAAGATAGTGTATGTAAATTATTAAGTTTAATGCAAGAAATTTATATTCAAATAAAAACTGTTTGAGAATTGCAGTACTGGACTGGTAGCCACGTGTTCACTATTTTGAATTTGTCTACTTCCATTGGTACTAGACTCCACCTCCTAACTCGGTATTCGTTATATATTTATAGGTGGTCTTTGAGTCGCCAATCAAAATAATATATATGGATTTCATATAAGTGACGAGCTGCAAAAACAAAAACTTTCATTTCTTTATTAATATTCATTATTAAGCATCTACTTTCACTATTTCTTATTAATTCATTTTAATTCGGTTGAGTGTAATCCCCTATTGTAAAATATCTTATGGGTATTTCGTGATATTTTCGAATTTGATTTTCATTAAAGAATCAATTTTTTATAAATTTAGTACCTTCTTTAAAATCATATAAAAATTCTTACAACAGCTCTTTGTGTATATTTATTCATTGTTATAAGAAAAAATATTAAAATTTCAACATGCTATTAAATTTAGAAATGATTGTAGAACACAAATTTTTATGTTAAATATTTTATAAAATATCAAGTACAGCAAATTAATTTGCATATCTCATAAACAGTCATAACCTACTTTATTTCCAGGAACAAAATTATATTTCAAAACAAACAAATGAAAGCAAAAATGTAATGCCAAAAAGCAGGACGTCACTTTCCAGTCACAAACATTTTACATTTACAAATAAACCAAATGTAAAACAACAGCGCTTTCCACTGAAAATCGGTGTAATTATTTTAATAGACCACAACAAGATAACACAAATTCTGAGGGAAATCTGTATTATTAGGTCCCGGAAGGCGAAACTACCCAGCTTTCAATCTAAAATTAAAATGGTGCACGTATATGAAAACCACAACTGTAGATAAGCGAGCGGTTTTCATCTCGTTTCAGTTTCAGTCTCAGTTTCAGTGTTGTTTCAGCGCTTTCAGTTTGCATTTAATTAATTTAATCCCCAGGAAAAAGTGCACTTAGACGCAAGCAATTGTTTAATTAACAAGCGTTTGTTGCTTGTTTCTTTTTCTAACTTCGTTTCACGGAGCCACTGTTTATGAATAATGCCACTTCAATTGTTTTAGACTGCAGACAAATGAGCGTTGTTTTGTGGAGTGAATTTTTTATCGATTGTTTTGTTAGATTTTATTATTTGTTACTGCACTTTGTGAATGTTTCATTTTAAATATACCGGATGTATACTTTTTTTGAACATAGGAAATACAATGATAAAACTTTCAATTAGTTATATCTTCTTACCTATTAATCTACTGGTTTTTTGGTTGACTTACGGAACATAGTATTACATACAGCATACATTTGAGATATAAACTGCGTAACCATGGAGTTGTGTTTGCGCAGGCTCCGGGATTTAAATCATAATTTTATAAATTTATCCATAAAATATATAGAAAAAGTATTCATGCCAACCTGTAGAAAATTTAATAATCTTTAATTTTTATAACAAATCTCTAAAAAATAACATTTAAAGGTATTTTTTGAAAAAAAACTATTTTGAGCTTCAAGTAAAGTGCCATTTCCGGTTATCTGATTTACACCAAAATCTAATGGCTTCTTTCCATATTAGAATAAGGTTGAAATACAAGAAATTAAAAATAGTCTAAGATTAAATATAACTAAAACTAATAAAATTGCCCCTTAACCTTAAAATTAATTTTAATAAAAACTCATCAGTAGTACAACAAGGGAAAGTTAAAATTAATTAGGTTAAGGGTTAATTTTATTAGTTTTAGTTAGAAATACAAGGTTTCAAAATTTTCTGAATGATAGTATTTGAGTTAGAGTGGAGGATCCAATGCTAGGTTTCAAAATTTTCTGAACGATAGTATTTGAGTTAGATTGGAGGATCCACACATGCATACATACACACATATACATAAACATCATCGTGAAAATGATAAAATTGGATTCTAAGGGCCTTAAAACGTGGTCATTTAGCAAAATCTCGATATGCGATTTTTAGCACGATCCCTATACCTCCCTTACCCAGAGTAGCGGGAGGTAAAAATGGACTAAGATTTTTTCTGCCAAAAACTCCTCAACTGTTATAGTTTAAACAGATAAATAGTTATTAACGTCATAAGGCTGATAGACGCGGTTGAATGTTGTAAAATCTCGGCTGTCGCCTCGATTTTACAATCAACCGAGTCAGTTATTTACATATCAGCCGTGTGACGTTCAGTATTTTGCATAATAACATAAAATACCTTCTGAAAATTCTATTTTCTATGGCATATTGACAGGTGACAGCTCTTCATGACAATTTCGTGATGATGCAATTTTTTTAGGGACACATGATTTTTAATAATTGTACTGTTATAAAAAATAACGGCCGTGGCTGTTTTGACGCATATATTGGTTGAGCATACAGTACTGGTAAGCACATTTAACAGTATGGTATAATGAAAACTTTTTATTATTGTAATTAATTCGTTATTGTTCAATTATTTTCCCTCATGGCTAGGTAGATAACATTCTTGATCTAAATTACTCTCGGACGCCTCCCATAATGCGACCGTGGAAATATTGGTGCATCTATGAAGGTGCTTACTGACATAATTTAAATGTGATGGATGATGTGACATGTATTTAAGGGGATGATATATGTTAGTAAGTAGAGTAACCACCTAATGTACCCTGAGCCTGTATGCTGTCCACATCTGGGGTACGGCGAACGAATACCGCCTAATGATTGTCAAATAAACTAAGTATACAAAGGGAACATTAAGATTCCTACAATGTTCCTCGGGTTTCCAACAAAACTTTCCTATATAGATACTTGCCCGTACACATCTCAAACATTTTGGCCATTTTCGGGAGTTTTCAAAGCCTTACTCATAAAAATTATGCCATGCTCAAAAATGATGAAAATTGGAATGGTATGACCAGCGAATAAAAGTTGACGTTTAAATTATTTTATGTCTCACCAAAGTATTATGAACTGTTTATTGCTAGGATACGGTGTATATAAACATATCTATAACAACCGGGGCATTATGGGAGGGCATAATAGTTCATTATGCCCTCATTATAATCCGATCATCGTTTATGGATTTTAAATTAGAAATAATTTGAACGGTATATAATGAAAATTATTTTCTTTTTAAACAGCTTTGAAAGCACAACGCAGAAATCATTTTTAATTTAATTATAATACTTAAAATTTATTATGAAAAAGGCCTTAAACAGCAATTAACTTTAACCACACCTGTAAAGAGTAGGTAAGTACGTCGAACTGCAGACTGTAACGTTTCGCATTAATTTTTGACGGATGACAAATTTTTTGGCGACAATATTTATCCACGTTTGAATTCATTTTTGATATTATTTACCGTCACATGTGACACATCCAAAGCAATAGAAACTCTCTAAAATGTAATAATATTCAGAAATAAATGCATAAGAAATAAAGAACTGAGATCTGGTGAAAACGAACCTCAAAATATAATACTTATATCTTCTATAGACGAGAATGGAATAATTAGGAGAACATTTATGCGTTTCTCTTCCTCAACGTATTCAAAATAATTTCTTTACACCGTTTCGAGAAAATATCTTCCGAAACATTCACTCATTCCATAATCTCAAACGATATAGAACGTTGATGTAAATATAAATAGATGTTGATAATAAACAAAACAATTAAACAACATCCTTAGCAACGCCAAAGCTTAAGCATTATTGTAAACAAAATTATTAAAAATAAAAACTTATTTCACACACTCTAGTGAGACATAAAATCTTGTATGCACCACGAGCGTTACTAGATGATAATGCCCATCGGACGACATCTATCCCTCGGGCCATCCTTGTCGCACTCCAGGCATTATCATCATCGTAACGCCCTTGGTACATAAAATACTATTATAGATGTGGTTTCTTTTGAAACCCTAGAGAAGAATAAAATGGTACTTGCGTGCCATTTTCTTATTTAATATTTTTGAAGAGACGATAAAAACTTTCTACCCATATTTTTTCTTTTGGCAAAGTTTTCATTAATTGGCCAGAAAAAAATTAATGCAATTTTAATATTTAAATTGACACCATGTATGACGTAGAATTACGCCAAACCAATGAATGGCCGTAAAGCAATAACATCGGTACGTCCAATAACAACGGCATGTGCGGGTAATTTAAACATGACGGATCATCTGTTTGACGTTTGAATAATAGTTCGGGGTAATATTTTCGTTTGTCATTTTAATCTTGTACGAATATAAGCTAAGTTAAAATCCTTCAAAATCCTGTTTAACAAATCGAAATACGTAATAAAAGTAATAGAAACCACGCAAATTGTAAATAATAAAGAAAAGAGACAGTGACAGAAAAATGAAATATTGTCAAAATCAAATTAAAACTCGCACTCGCTCGCCATCTACAGGTTACATTATTAAATATGCATCCCTTTCTCCAGTTCAAAATAATGACGTCAAAGAAAATCTTCTTTCTTTAAAAAAAACATAATTTTTTAAAATAAAATTTGTATTTTTACATTCGTTTTCAACTTTAATTTAGGTATTTAGTGATAGATATCAGACTTTCAATACCACGCAAGTAGCCTATTGGCAGATTCTGTAATGAGTTTCATAAATCGCTTCCTGCAACAGTATGACTAGCGAATGAAAGTTAACGTGGATGTGTGTGAATGTGAACACCCTCTGTAATTGGGATTTAATCCTGTTGAGGGGTTTTAAAAAAAGGTAGTAACTTGGATTAGATTAGACTATATTTTAAGAAATAAACTGTCAAAATTAGAGTAAAATTCGCTAATCTAAAAATAAGGATTAACTTAATCTTTTTTGTGACTCGGGCTGTAAATGGCGGGAGGTATTGTGTTGGCCACACCAGATTTTTTAGCTTTCCAATCATGTGTAATTTGTCAATTTTCATTTTTTTCAAACACCGAAAATACAACAATTTCTAAATTTATATGTTAAAAACAATGGAATTTTTTCTCAAATAACACCATTAAAATGGGCTCCTTATGGGGCAACTTTTGTCTTATTTAACCGACTTCGTATCTCTTATAGTTCTCGAGATTCCCATGTTGGAAAAGTTATCCTGAACACCCTGCATAGTGACGAGCGAAAAGTTGAGGCCAGTTTGAAATTATGATGTATTTTAAATTGACCTCAATTTTTTCCACGTATACTGCCTTTTTACGATCAAGAAACCTATTTACCGGTAATATAATTTAGTTTGTAACAAGAACAAGTTTTATAGAATAGAACATGGTGGTTTATGAGACAAGGAAATATAGATACCTTACCATCCTTAGTTCAGAAAGCAATAACACTTAACGTGCGAAGCAAACAGCCCTGCAACAGATATTAATATCACGTAATTCCTGTAGTGTATTCTGCGACGTGGAACATTAACTACAATTAATATCAGTGGCGGCGATGCGAATATTTCTCTGTCAACATTACTGATTTTGATTGCCATGCCAATGCATGGAACATGGTATACGGCAAGCTACTACCGTTTATGTACTCGTACCTATTCATGAATATTTGCATCTCAATATCGTCTCTATTCATTGATCGATAGGGTAAATGTGGGTTAGTTGCCTACATGGGATAGTAGCCTCACTGCGTATAATTTCTGATAAATATAATAGAGTGCGCTCCAAACGTAGTTGTAGATGCATTAATGAGTGTGCAACCTTATTCAAGTATCATATATAGTCTGGAGAACAGCTGTGCTGCAAGAAATAAAAAAAATTGCCCGAATTTTTATAAGAACGTGATTTCGTCAGTACGGTAGGTTTGAAACTAAGCTTTTACATTTGCACTATTGCATGAATAATAAATTTTTGTGATTAGTTTATCAAAGTATATTCTAACATATTTATTAAGACTTCTTTGAACATGATTTAGTCACATACGCTTCAGAAATTCGATGGGGCGTCTATACCCCGAAAAAAGGATAGACGCCCCACTAATTTTGTGGTATAAATGCCCCAATATATTACATCTTTTTTAAGCGTAATAGTCTATTTAATATATTTCTTTTTATTTAAAATGAGTAAAATATGACAATATATAGTAATTCGAATTTTTATTTACTTATTTAGATTGCAATGCCACGAAAGTATAAGCGAAAAGAAGATGCACCAAAGCGGGGACAGTGGAGTGAAGAAAATTTAAGAACTGCAGTAGAAAATATTAAAACCAAAAATATGAGCATGAATTTCGCAAGCAAAGTATTTAGCATTCCTTCATGCACCACATTGTAATGAATGTGGAAAAATAATCAAACGCGATGCCGTTACAAGAAAATTAAATATATAATTAATCAGTACAAATCGGACTGAACGAATCTGTGTAATCTATTATATATCGTTTTTTGACACGCATATCTAATTTCATATATTGTTTATAATCACATAATATAATAAATATATATTTTGTTTATTTTGATACATGTGCCTATATTATTAAATTTATCTCGGCAACTATCCTATACATTGGTCAACTATACTCTACGGTAAGGCATAAATCCCACATAGGTGGGCATCTATACTACAATGGGTATTCAACTTTACATTAAATTTATAGGGTAACTATGAACAATAATGATTTTTAAATCATATTTTTTGTAAAATAAGGTTCTGCTAAATACAGTAGCAACAACGTAATTTAAAAATAACTAACCTATACCTTTTTAGAGCGAATTTTCCTTAGGTAGGGCATACATCCCACAATTACCCTATATTGAATAATTATCGTGTTAGTGTACGTTGCTCCGTTCTAAATATGATACGCATAAGGGGATGCTTTCAGTTAACACAGTTGGGTACGCTAAATATATTCGTAGCAGGGTATAGGATAGGGCTCCAATTTTTGAAGGAAGTCCGATCATGGCCATCTGTATCACGAACGAATTAACAAATTTGAATACATGTATCGTTCTCATTTGTAACGACAAGAAGCGTGTGCGATAAGGATGGATGTAACAAGCTTGTCTTTCAAAAATTCATATAGTTTGGATTAAGTTAAGACATTATATTTTAAAACGATGATCGCTTTTGCCAATACTTTCGCTGAAACGTAAGTTCATTTATTAATTCAGGGTCACTGATACTTTGTCAGTATCAGTATCTTATTGTTCACATATTTAGTTTTACATTTGCTAATAAACCAGTTGATTTATTTTTACCTCCCGCTACCCTTGGTAAGGGAGGTATAGGGATCATGCTAAAAATCGCATATCGAGATTTTCATAAATGATCACGTTTTAAAGTCCCTAGAATCCAATTTTAACATTTTCACGATGTTTTCTACGTGCATGTGTGTGTGTGGATCCTCCACTCCAACTCAAAAACTATCATTCAAGAAAATTTGAATCTTGTATTTCTACCTGATTGTGGAAAGAAGCCATTAGATTTTGTTGTAAATCCAGATAACCGGAAATGACACTTTACTTAAAGCTCAAAATAGTTTTTCATATATGATATGTGATAAATTTTTGCCTGAATTTTTTTTGGATTGTTACGAGAGCTGGTTGCCTAGTAATTTATTGAGTGGCATTGACAAAAAAATCACGAGTTGTAAAACGAGTGATTTTTGATCAATGTCACGAGATAAATTAGCAACAGGCTGGAGTAAAGCAATCGAAAAATTTTGCCAGGATAAAATTTAATCACGAATGGTATTCGAATGACTATTTCCAGAATAAAAATCAGGTAATAATTTAGTTTTTTTTCTCGACAAAAATCTTTTAATTTTTATTGTTTTGAGGTGTTATATTTAAGATTGCTTTTTCAACGTTTGAAATATATTCCTGTCCGAATCGATTCTTTTTTAATAAAAACTAATAACACTGAAAAATACACACTTTGACAGGTATGTAAACAATATGTTTCTAGGCACTCTTAAAACGTCAAAAAATTTTCGCTTATTAAAACTCGTAAAAATTCAGCATCTTATTGGCTTAAAGGGTGCGATTTTTTTTGTGACGGTGTTTTGTCAAAATCAAACTTGGTAACTAGGTAGAATCCTGAATTTGGATTGGATTATAAATTTGAGTGAAATAGTCTTTGAAAAATTAAAGAGTATTAAATTTTCTACAGGTTTGCATTAATACTTTTTCTATATATGTATTTTAAGGATAAATTTATAAAATTATCTATATTTTAAATCCCGAAGGCTACGCTTTAAACAAACACAACTCCATGGTTACGCAATTTATATCTCAAATGTGTGTTGTATGTAACTGATAGATAAATGCCACTGTAAAAGAACTAATCATTTCAAATTAATAATAGTAACTCGTAGTAGGCTTTGAATAAAGAAACGTATGTCAATTTAAAAATGTTTAATTAAATGTCAATTTGACATGAGATATTGTCAAAAATGTTACCTAAAGAAATCAAAGCTTTTCTTCTTGAATCTTATTTTAGAAATGGAAACAAATTAGAAAACCTCGAATATCAATATACTGTATCCTTCTTTATTGTCTTTTCTCCTTAAAATTACATTTCAAGATCAATTTGGACAACTTGACTTTTGAATTAAATAATGATCAGACATACGTTTAAATGTTCATAGCCTACTCCAATTAAAAATTTGGCCGCTAGTATGAACGGTGATTAAGGGTGATTAGCGAGCATTTGACTAGCATTGTTTTATCTCTGTCAATCGTTTAGAGATTATTTTAGAGAAAAATTCTTCAAATAAAAGATGCGGGCAATTAATTTTTTTATAACTATTATTTGAAGTATTTTCCTCTAAAAGGATCCATAAACGAATGACAGAGATAAAACAATGCTAGTCAAATGCTCGATAATCACCCTTAATCAGTTGTTCATATACTAACGGTCACTGTAAATATAACCATATTTATATGGAATGGAAATTAATAAAAATTAAATGGCGTGAGGTATTGTGTTGGCCACACCAATATTTTAATTTACAAAAAAACCGGTAACTATTAAGGGAAACAAATTAGAACCCCTGTTCTTAGAAAATAATCTAAATAAGAAAAAGAATATTACCACTAGACTCTGAAATGCATAAACATTCACTATCGATGTGTACACTATTGTTTCTAAATCAATACTGAATGATAAAAAATCCTGCAAAGTATTTACGTAATAATTGTAATCTTTAATTATCGTTACATCACATCCAAAGGCAGTAATTATTTATTATTCAACAAAATATCATCATTACCGATATCTGTGTACAAAGCAGATTGGCACACCCAGCATTGGGTAATAAGCCGTGATGATATATTTATTTTATTTATTTAACAAAATATAGATAAACATTTCGGTAGCTGAATTTACGGGCTTATATAATCATTTAGTTACCAGGAATACAAAATAATGGGAATTGAAAAATGTGAATTTTCAAATCATAAAGCTACACGTCGTGGTAGATGAATTCCCATCAGATATTTCAGAGTTTCGACATGATACAAGCTTTTTATTTCGCTTTTCATGCAGTTTAAGTTTAACGATATATAAACATCGCAAAACAGAAAAAGAGAAATCACATATATTGCGTTCTGACAGTGTTCACGACTATATCAAAACTTTCAGGATAAAAATAAAAAGACAAAATATATTTTCCGTCATCGTATTTAGCGAATATTTGTAGCATACAAAGTTTAAAAATCAACATTTGCATTTCGGTGAAATACAAATACATACATTAGGTATATAAACTAAAATTTGTATAGGTGTATCTATATTTATGCACCAAACTTTATTTAACATTTAATATTTGATGTAGGTACCTACTGATTGTAGAATAAACAGCTTGTCTATAGGCGGCTATTACATAAATAGTTGTATTATGGATTCGTCGGCAATCGTAAAGTATCACTTTTTACCTCCCGCTATCCTTGGTAAGGGAGGTATAGGGATCGTGCTAAAAATCGCATATCGATATTTTGGTAAATGACCATGTTTTAAGGTCCCTAGAATTCAATTTTAACACTTTCACTATGATGTCTGTGTGTATGTGTGGATCCTCCGCTCTAACTCAAATAACATCATTCAGAAAATTTTGAAACCTTGCATTTCTACCTTATTCTAATATAGAAAGAAGCCATTAGATTTTGGTGTAAATCAGAGAACCGAAAATAGCACTTGAAGTTCGAAACATATATTTTTTTCAAGATTTATGTTATTATAAAAATTATTAAATTTTCTACAGGTTTGCATTAATTCTGTTTCTGTATATTTTATGGATAATTTATCAAATTATCTATAATTTAAATCTCGGAGCCTATGCTTTGAACAAACACTCGAACAACTCAACTCCTTGGTTACACAGTTCATATCTCAAATATACGTAACTGACAGATAAATGTCACTGTCAAAGATCTCATCATTTCAAATTAATAATAATGTTTTGAAAAGGAAATGGAACGTAATACAGTTTCCAGCATAAGTAAATATACCCAATATTATATATATATATATATATATATATATATATATATATATATATATATATATATATATATATATATATATATATATATATATATATATATCACGGTGTAGTATCTATAGGTGAGTGCACGACGTATTCCAATGCATTACGAAGAATGGCTAACTAACTGGGCTGCGACCCGGTTTTTACAAAAAAATATTTTAAATATTAAAGTATTCCTATATTTATTTTTGTCAGTTCTATGCATTGACATATTACATAAATGGACCCAACGTAGAGAGAGAGGAATTGACGCTCACCTTAGAAGAGGAAAGATAGATAAGCGGGGCAACGTCAAACAAGAACATTGTTGCGGTCTGTTGTTTTGTTTCCTAGTCTGACAGTAGTGACAGCTAGTAAAAGTGTAATATATTTCCTCAGAATATTAGTAAAAATAATATTCATATCTCTAACTAAGAGTTAGTTACAATACAAAGTGAGTAATTTTGATTTAATGTGAAATAGAAATAATTTGAATGTAGTTTGCTGGTAATTCAGGTTATGTCATTCATCATTGACGTATTATATAAATGTATTATGTAATACAAATGTAATACGTCAATGTCATTCATGCTATGCATATAAGTGTGATTTCATTTATATTTCAGATTTCTTTTAAAATGGTAATGTCATGCAGTGCAAATGGACGCACAGTTCGTTATCAAAAAGACATAAAATTTCACAAAGATGAACTGTGAACAGACTGGCTTATTGCAATTAGAAGACAATTTTAACATTCTGTGATGCAGAAATCATTTTCAATCAACGGACTATACCAAAAATGTATATAAAAATAGTTTTAAATAAATAATAGCTAAAGCAAAAGTTTTGTTATTTTTACAAATAATTTAATATACGAATGAAATATTTTATGTTAAATCGAATATGAACTATATTTTATTCACAATCGGTTAGTAATATGACGATTTCTGACTTTTAAAAAGTTGGGAAGTTAGTTATTGTTAACCTCATATTCCAAGAGGTTCGTAAGTATAACGTGAAGATAGCTGGGGTTGGAAAGTTGACACTTTCCAACCTCAGCTATACTCACGCTATACTTTCCAACCTCGACGCGGGAAATAGCTGCCCCCCACTTTGAGAGATCAATGCGTATCAATGATGATCAATGATGACATATAAACAAAGCATCTTTACAATTTATATGATAAAAATATGGAATAAACTTAATGAATGAAATCAGTATTTAGAAATCAAAGTGACAGTTCATGTGACAAATGAACAATCTCAGACCATTCGTTTATTTATGTTAGGTTATTATTATTTAAATATCAAATATTAATTTTTTATTTCAGATTGTGAATAAAATAGTATATAAACCTCGGTGAAAAGTTTCATTGTCTCGGGCTATAGTTAACCTCGGCGCTTCGCGCCTTTGTTAACTATCTTCGCCCTCGACAATGAAACACTTTCCACCTCGGTTAGTAATATACTATTACATTGTCATTTATGATGAATGAAATGAATATTCCTAAGCACTCTGTGTTATTTTTCATCTTTTGACTTTGCCCTAACTTAGCTCTATCCTTTTCTAAGGTGTGCGTCAATGCTTATACAGTAAAGCAGTATCTACGTTGCGTCCATTTATATAATACGTCAATGGTTCTATGTATGTATTTTGTACAAATTTCTTATAGAAGGTTTCTATATTTCTAGTAAAATTATAAAACAAAAATATTATGTCAAATGCACTTGACACTGACATTGTGTTGGCCACATCAGATTTTTTTGACATGTGTCAATGACTACTTTATTGCCGCTTTTGGCATTTACATGGACACCTTGTCCGCAAAATCCTTTAGCGCCTTCGAGATTGTTCAATTTTTCTCTCGGTACGCTGAAGAGTGATTTTGCGGCCTTGATATACAATTAACTATTTTGGCCTCATCTGATTTGCTGCCCTCGGCTTTCGCCTCGACTGCATAGTTCAAATTCGACAGAAAACGATCAATTATTTTTGAAATTTGCAAAAATACTGCAATATATTTGAAGTGTTTCGAGAATTTGTAAGTACAATCTTTTATTTGTGTTAGAACGAAACTTCGTTTGTAATGTTATAATAAACGAGACTGAGATAAGTATTATTTATGTTTTATTTTAATTTTCATAATTTCATATTGCCCTAGTTTTATTTATCAATTTATTTATTTTTTTGTTCGAAGAATATTAAAATTGTCTATCGTTCACCCAATTCCATATTCACTACATCACCTTTAACAACATTACAATATACTTTCCTTACATTACATATACTACCCATAGACAAAAAAAACTATTACATTAACTTCCCAATCTACAATCTAAACCACACTACCACCCACACAACTCTTATAAGTTTCCAACTCCCTTGCCTCCATCCATTCCTTGCGGATAAGTTGACAACGTGATCTGTTACCTAGCTCCTAGTTCCATACCACGTGCATTCAATTACCTGTCGGCACCAAGAGCGTGTCAAGATGTCGACGACTAGAGCAGACGTCTAACGTGACATCTGGCAGCTACTCCTCAGACTATCCAGAGTAATTGAGATTGCGACGCGAGGAAGAAATGGGGTGAGATTCATGCCTCAGGTGGTGTGCACATGAAGGAAAGTTTCGACTAGCAACGGGATATTTGATAGGTAATAAGTTACCTAATGTGTCAAGAAAAGGGGATATAGTAGGTACTTGCATTAGATTAGAGAAGATATGTTCAAATTATTTTGTTTCGTTCCGCGAAATGGGTAATTGTATGAATAAACAAAAAACTGAACCCTGTGGTGCACTCTCCACGCCAGCAATGAGTGCCGGTGAGGTGACGCCTGGTAAACGCCCGCATGGTACAAATATGTCATCATTACTGAAATCTGTCTACAAAGCAGATTGGCACACCCAGCAATGCGTAATATACCGCGATGATATATTTATTTTTATTTTATTTACTGTTTAATATATTCCAATAGGAGATTCCACCATTTTTATTATATAATTTCATCTGAACGTATAAGTAAAACTAAGACTGTCGGTGAAAAAATTCCTAATAATAAGCGAGTTATAGTTACCCGAAATTTAGAAATATAGATATGACATCACGTATATAATTTTGTATATCAAACTGTTTTCTTCATGGACTTAAATGTTCTTGAAATATATGCTATTTCCAAATTATATTTATAAAAAATCTGGTGTACCCAACACAATATCTCCCGCCATTTATGGCCCGAGTCACAAAAAACATTAAGTTAATCATTATTTTTGGATTAGAGAATTTTACTTTAATTTTGACAGTTTACCTTTTTTTTAAACCTTTCAAAAGGTTTAAATCCCAATTAGAGAGTAGGTTCACATTCACACACATCCATGCCTGAGTGGGATTCGAACCCAGATCCCCGAAGGTGCTCATGACATGAGGCGTTGCTCTAACCATTGTGCCACCGGAGCTATAATAAAATGAAGATTAAATTTTAAATACCGGGATACAATAGAATTCACTAATCAAAAAATTAGGATTAGCTTAAACAATTTTTGAATCGTTATCGTTAATTTTTATTAATCTAAATACATACCTACATATTTACTTATGCTGGAAACTGTATTAAATTCCTTTTCTATTGTTCTATTTACTTTTTAAAACGTTACTAATATTATTTTGAAATGATTAGTTCTTTGATAGTGACATTTATTTGTCAGCTACATACATTTGAATCAAATTTATCCATATAATATATAGAAAAAGTATTTATTTATTTATTTAGCGTATGGCATAAAAATCATCACTAATAAAACAAGTATAAATGAATACAATAAATATAAACAATTACAAACAAAGATCTAAATTAGATATATAATTTAATGCTTCATTTGTTATATTCAGGAGGTCATCGAGAGGCCCTGAGTATGATCTTAATGGGCATTCCTGGACGATGTGGCGGATAGTTTGATTTTCTGCTCCGCAATCACATTGAGGGGAGATAGCCTTACCCCATTTAAAAAGAGCATCTGCACATCTACCGTGATTGGATCTAATACGATTCGCAGTGACCCAAACTTTTCGAGGAAGCTCAAAACCTGAAGGTCTGTGGTCAATGCACTGAAGCCCTTGGTAATCAACAGGTGATTTTTCAATCCACTGATCCTTCCATTTGTTTTTGATATCAAAACCACTGTCATATAAAGATATGGCTAATCTAAGAGGTGGATGTCTGGAGCGAAGTCTTGTAGCTTGAATATCGGTAATATCGGAATGGATAGGTAGCTGGGGACTATCTTTAATTTTCTTGTATTCCTTGAGCAAAGCATTTTCTCTCCGAAAAACTGGTGGGGGGATATGGCTTAAAGTCGGCAACCAATAAGTTGGTGTAGATTTTATTGTGCCAAAGATCATTCTCATAGACCTGTTCAACTGCGCATCCACTTTTCCAGTGTGGGCGCTGTTTAACCACACTGGAGAACAGTATTCCGCAACAGGGTAAACCAGACCAAGGACAGAAGTCCGTAACACGGTTGCCGAAGAACCCCACGATGATCCACAAAGTTTTTGGATGATGTTATTTCGTGAACTCAGTTTTGCTGCAGTCTTCGTTAAATGTTGTTTAAAAGAGAGAGTTCTATCCAGAGTAAAAGCTATAGAAAATGTAATAATCTTTAATTTTTATAATAACATTAATCACGACAAAATAACATTTAAAGGTATTTTCAAAGAAAAACTATTCTGAGCTTCAAGTAAAGTACCTTTTCCAGTTATGATATACACCAAAATTTAATAGCTTCGCTCCACACACACATACACACAGACATCATTGTGAAAATGTTAAAATTGGATTCTAGGGACCTTAAAACGTGGTCATTTTTACCTAAATCTCGATATGCGATTTTTAGCACGATCCCTATACCTCCCTTACCAAGGGTAGCGGGAGGTAAAAATAAATGACTATTATTATACTGTACAAATCTACATGATTTATAAATGGAAATCTATTTAAATTATTAAGTTTATTGCAAAACATTTATATTCAAATAAAAACTGGAGTGACAGCAACGCCTCCGCTGTTTAAATTTCTCTACTTCCATTGGTAGTAGGCCCATCCCTTAACTAATATATATGGAATTCTTATGAGTGACGAGCTGCTATAACAAAAACCCCCTTAATTCCGAAGTATTTCAATTATATTGTTTTTACCTTCCGTCACCTTTAGGTAAGGAAGGTATTGTCTTTGGTCAAAAAATTCGGTGGTGAGTTTTTGATGAATAAACACGCGGGCGGGCGGGCGGTCGGGCGGGCGTGCGTGCGTGCGTGCGTGCATGCGTGCGTGCGTGCGTGCGTGCGTGCGTGCGTGCGTGCGTGCGTGCGTGCGTGCGTGTGTGTGTGTGTGTGTGTGTGTGTGTGTGTGTGTGTGTGTGTGTCTGTGTGTAACAAAATTTTCGTCTATGATAACTTCCATACTCCAATTCAAAAAATTAAAATTCTTTCGTATTCCTCTTCGTTACATCCATGTGAAGAGCTGATTAGATTTCGGTTAGAATTGGTCAACCGGAAGTACCCTCATTTGAAGATTTTCACAGTTTTTCTTGAAAAAACGATGTTAAATATCATTTTTTCACATTTGATGTTATTATAAATATTAAAGAATATTTTATTCTCTATGCGATTAGAATGCATTTTATATTTCATATTAAATGGATATAGAGTTAAAAAATTATAAAGAAATTAAATATCATATATTAGCTAGCTATGCTATAACTCTGGAAACAGCTGATGTATTAAGAAAATTCTGATTGAAAGGTGTCAGTGTCAAGTGCAGTTGACAGTATGTATGTGTCATAATTTTACTGGAAAAATATAGGATCTTTTGCTTTCTGTATGGAATTTGTATAAAATACATACAACTGCCTTAAGGTAATGTACAAGAAATATAATCTTTTGCAAGGAACTTTCAGTATGACATTTATACAAAATACATAGAACTGACGGAAGGTAATGTGCTGGCCACATCAGATTTTTTTCTTTGTTAATATTCATTATTAAGCATATACTTTCAATATTTTTATCTAATTTCTCTTAATTCAATTGCGCTGTAGTCCCCTATTCAAGTGAATATTCATTTAATTTATAAATAAAATACATATTATTTTGCTATCATTGTCACTGCAAATATTGTTGTCTAATAATAAAACTGATAGATTTGTATATTAAATTTAAATGACAATTTTAATTATCAATATTAAAAAATCAAACTGTTTGATAAAAAAATTAAAATGGATTAGTTCATAAACCTGCAATTCATTTTACAAGTACATTGACATTCAGCGGCATTCCAAGTATCAAAACATTTTGACGAGTTCGAAAACAACGGCTATTTTCAATTGTCCCACACATTTTGTAATTAAATTTCAGTAAATTGAAATGCGTTACAGTTTATACTAAAAAATTATTTACATTCACTGATAATTGAATACGTTTGATGGTTTGTCTCAGCTTAAATTAACACTAATTACCTAATTTTCTTTTGATGGTGACAAAAAATCATTGGCACTTGATAAAGGAAGTCAAGTTGATGTCATCTATACTGACTTCCAAAAAGCATTTGATAAAATAGACCACCATATATTATTACACAAATTTAGGGCCACTTTTACAATCATTAGATAAACCTCGTATAAAGCTATACCAGGTATAAAATTGTAAATTGTATTTTACAAACCTCGGATAAACTTCAGATAGAATAAACACCAGTATTTCTTATCCCATGGAAATCGGTCGTATAAACCTTTGATAACTTTATCCCTGGTTCTTATGGATACCACGTAAACACAAATGATGTTTAGTTATTTATACGTTTGACAGATGTCAATCAAGTATTTCATCATCACTGCCAGAATCAAAAATAATATTTATATCATCTAACATCGTGAAAAATGTAAATTAGTAGGCAGAAATAATAACAATATTGAAGAAAAATAGTCTAACAAGAAGATAATTTTATTGTGCCAATACCAACCTAAAGTGATTTAACGTAATTCCTGGTATAACTATCTGACAGATTGTAAAAGACAATCTTGTTTAACGAAGGTATAATTGCTAGGATAAAGTTATACCTCCGATAGCTATACCATAGTTTATCCATCAATTGTAAAAGTGGGCCTAAGTAATCTAGGGTTCAATGTAAACTTAATTCAATTACTTTCCTCATACCTGTTTGATAGAAAACAATTTGTAACACAATGGTTTCTCTTCCCAGTACTTTACACCAACATCTGGCATTCCGCAGGGTTCTAACCTAGGACCTCTACTATTCGTCTATTTTATTAATGATCTGAGTAACTTAATATCCTGCAGTCATCTCTTTCTTGCCGATGATTTAAAAATCTATACTACAATCGAAGCAAATACTGATTGTGAAATGCTCCAATCTGTATTGAATGATATAGTAGAATGGTGTACATCAAATAAACTTGATCTTAATGTTAGGAAATGTAAAATAGTTTCATATTACAGAAAAAATCTCCTCTACTATTTAATTACTACATAGATACTCGAAAGATCAAACAAAATTAAAGATTTGAAGGGTTTATTGCAAGAAATCCATAAGTGACATTTTAGCATTTTGAGTTATTCGCGTTTTAAAATTTAAATATTGTCCTGAATTCAGATTAATTAGACTACTGTGTTCTAATACTACCAGGATACGAAGCATGTCAAACTACACCAAATATGAAAAAGAAAGGTTAAAAATTATGTTGCGGTTTTTTATAAAAGGTTATTAAAAAATTAACTTAGGGTTTTTTTGTCAAAAAAATATATAATGTTGTTGAACTGTTACATATAAATTGAATAGAAAAGCAAAATATTCCATAAATAAAAGCAAAATACACATTGCATATAATAGAATAACATAGTTTTATTCATATTCTACGAAATCTGATTCCTGCGTTTCACTATCTTCAACTTCTGCAGCTTCTTGATCTAATAGTTTATAAAAATTATTGTCTTCTTCTCTTTCAATATGCTGCACCAGAAATTTAACGTTCTGTAACTTTTTATCTTTAAAATAAAATAAATAAATATATCATCACGGCTTATTACCCATTGCTGGGTGTGCCAATCTGCTTTATACGCAGTCGGTAATGATGAAATATTTGCACCGTGCGGGCGCTTACCAGGCGTCACCTCACGGGCACTCATTGCTGGCGTGGAGAGTGCACCACAGGGGTCATTTTTGTGCCATTTAAAAAATTGTTGTTGGCCTACTTTGTACAAGTCAAAGCCCGTATACGATCTTGGCATTGTTGATCTGGATTTTGGTGCTGAAGTTGAAGAGAATGTAACGGATCTAAATTAAGAAATTCCGGGTACGGATGTTTTATCCTAGGTGTATACATTTTTTTGAAATCAAGAACTTTTAGAACTGGAAGTTTCTCAGGATCACATATGCAATCATTCGTTTGCAATGACTGTTGCAAACAAATAAGTTCAAACGGATTTTTTGTCCTAGATGTTTTTATTAAATTTATGTAGTAATCTGGATTGTTTACTTTTTTTGCCTTAGGACGCTTTTTTTCTATCTGGGCAAAACACCTATCAATGGACATCATAGAATGTCCTGGTACAGGATAAAACATAGAAATCTCACGGAACATTCCAGATGCACATTACACATAGGGACTTGTTCAAAACAAAGGGACTTCTTATAAAGATAGGGACTTACTGCATAAAACCACAAACACTTTGGTGGGGAGGTACATAGAAATTTTATTACTTAGGGACCTGCTACAACAAATTTGAAAATACTATTCGAAAGTACATAGTTCGAATAGTAGATGGAGCACCTTATCTCAATTCTCAAAATTTGGCGCTTAGGGACTTCTTGCAATAAACCCTTCATTTGGGAATTAAGTTTGATCACATGCTAACTTGCAATCCACATATAATGGATGGAACTATTAAAGCTTCATACAGAACACTGAGTTTCATTTTTCGAAATTGTAAAGGTTTTAATAACCAGTCTACTGTAATTACACTGTACTTTTGCTTTGTAAGATCTAAATTAGAATATGGTTCACTAATTTGGTATCCTTTTTATAACAAACATATCAATGCCGTAGAATCAGTACAACGACGCTTTTTAAAATATCTTTCATTTAAAAATGATGGACTATATCAAGAAAGAGGAGTAGATGAAACTCAATTATTACAAAGATTTAACTTCCAATCACTGGAAACCAGAAGGGTAAGTCAATCTGTTACGTTCCTGGCGAAGATATTGCAATACAAAATTGACTGCTCAGAATTATTAGCATATGTAAATATAATTGTACCACGTGTTGCTTCGAGAAACAATAATGTTTTTTACTGTCTTCACAAAAACTAATGTAATGTTAAAATCACCAGTTTATGTAATGTGCAAGAATTCAAACAATATTTCAACGGATATGGATATATATTCTGTATCACTATAATAGTTTGTTATATCTTAAATTTGGTAATTTTGTCAAAATGTTTTCGAATATGTGAAATTATTTTCGATGTATCATTATTTCTTGTATGTATTCATATTCTATTTTTAATACTTTTTAATACTTGTTAATTATAAAATGCGTCTAATATGTACAATGTTTTGTCCTATTAATGGTTATACTGTTGGGCAAATAAAGATTATTATTATTATTAAATAATTATTGACTTTTTAGTGAAATTAATTGTATCATATTAAATAATAAATAAATACCTACATATAAAATATTATAATTTCATTTGTGTATGATACAATTTCAATTATATTCAATGGTTTTATATTTATGAATGAACCTACCTTTGTCGGAACCGGCTTCATTTCGCTTGATGTCCCACGTTTTCCTTGACGATACAGCTTCAATTTTTCTGTTTCCAAGCCAAAATATACACAAAACACAAGCAACAGTAATGTAAAGTTATGAATAATGTTTATAGTTCAATTTAAAATTAGTTTTAGCCACACAATTTCACAAATTTGTTTGCACACTTCAAAACGTCATATTGCACAACCATTTTGCAAAACTATTTGATGTTAACTAAATGTTGCCAATAGAAGAAAAATAAACATTTATTTACGAGAGTGGCGGTATAAATAAATAATGATTTGAACTTGAAATATTCATTTTAAAGTTTGAAATAAACAAAAATAATGGAAAATATTCAAAGATACATTAAAATGCATTGTATTTATAAATTTTTAATTCGTTCTCTCAGTATATTCGCTTGTAAATTGAAACATATCAACATGACTGTGAATTTACTTCAAGAGAGCACTCTGTTTCTACTAATTGAATATATGAGTCTTCTTGAGTGACATTTACATATTATATGCTGGAAGTTACGTCACTCAAAGGGCCTAATGTCTAATGAAAGGGTAAGAGCTACAATTTCTGCACTACAAAGCACAAGTCGTAATGAAAATAAATGAATTTGTTGAATGTAAAGACCGTCACCTTTGGGAATTGAAAAATGCACAATTAAATTGATTGATGACAAATAGGCACTCGTTCATGTGGTTGGAAAATTAAGATATACTTCGTTTCAAAATGACCTGGAGTAATAAATCAAAATTTGCAAGAATAGTATTGTATTTTTGTCAGGAATGTGATAAATTAACCGACCAGAAAAATTAGATTTAACTTTAATAGGGTGCTTATAGAATGCTCGTTTTATACCTAAACAAAACTTCTCTAACAATAGAAATACCTCAATATTTCAATAAACGTTTCGATAATTCTTTTTGAAGAGTTACATAGCCGTAGATAGAAGTTTTCAGAGCGATGTTTATGTATTTATATAAATATATAAATAAAAGTTATTTGCCAAATTTATAATGATTTCAATGTAGTATTAGTCATAAAATTTTGTTTAAATATTTATTCGCAAACTACAAGCGATTGAAATCGATTAATAATTTAGTATGATGTATCCTGTCCTAAATAATTTGATTGGTTGCCTGATCGAAAATGTCTATTGTAAGATTTAAATGCTATTTGCTACTGACTTGTAACAGAGTGACGTCATGCGCGTAGCGAACGAAAATGTCTATGCCTTGTTCCATTTAAGCCATTCAGTATTGCGGAGCATAGGGAATAGTTTTGACTTTTCTGATTGGCTGAAATTAGAGACAAGAGACAAGTTTACCCAATGTAATTTCGGCTACTTCAGATTTGCGCTGTTGCCAGTGCCATCTACTGAATGGCTTAAATGGAACAGAGCATAAATGACATATCTTGTATTTATAGTATCATGTTTCTATAATGTATTAGGAAAAAAAATATTTTATTTATATTAATAATAATTTGTTCATGAATATAACGTATAAGTTTATATACAAAAATATTTAGGTATGTGCAACGATCACAAATACACAAACGCACACCCAATTCAAAGCATTTGTTTTGTTTTCGGCTGGACAGAAAGAGACAACTAAGGATAGAGATATGTTAAGTCTCCTCACGGAGTATTCGCTAGATGTCACTGCTTATTCTATTAACATCAACTGTGCTATATTTGAAACATTTGAATTATTATTAACGAAAAGCAATTATAAAATGTATGAAACAAATTGATATTAGTATTAGGAAAGGATAAAAAGAATTGTATATAATTATTAATAGTATTCTATTGATTTTTAAACAATATTGTTTTTGTGTACATGCTTATTATTCTATTTATAGTTTTCTCCAAATTTATTTTTGTGGTGGATCCGGATTTTGAAATAAATGTCTAAAATTAAATTGATCAATTGAATACCATGATTATTTAATGGTTCGTGGTCCAGGATATGGTTATGAATACAGTCCAAAATTCCCGTAGGTAAATTTCTCATGGTAGTATTAATTAATTGTTTTTTAATTAATAAGAGTTTTTCGAATTACGCACATTTTATTTCAAAATTCACTTGAAAAAAGCGGATTTATAGAAAATAATGAAACTAAAATTTTGAACAAACAAAACTAGGTCTTGATTTTGTAACTTCAAATTCTATTTGATTTCAAAATTTGTCAAAATTTGGTTTTCCCTGCTACGAATTCTACTGCTACAGACCAATAGAATTTGAAATCTGACAGAATTGCGATTCTCCAATTATTTCTCCGGGTTGATTTCAAATTCTAGTGGTCTGGAGCAGGGAAAACCCAATTCTGACAGAATTTGAAATCGAGGCACGAACCACGTCACAACTTCCAAACAAAGGAACAAAATGTCATAAATACATTATAAAGACCGTAGAGACATCTCTCGACAAACTTTAGAGTAGACTTTATATATCTCTATCTCTAGTTGTCTCTTTCTGTCCAGCCGAAAACATAAACAATAGTGAGGTATAGGGCATATTTCGTCTAATATATTTGTGGTCGTTGGGTATGTGACCTTGAAAAATTTGGACCCTCTAAAATGTATGTCGATCACTGGAGAGGACATGCTACGTCACACGCCAAATTCTGTACTTTAAAAATGCATATCTCGTTCATTATGAAAAAGAAAAAAAACTCACGTATGTTCTAAATTTCTTAGTTGATCCTGTTCTTCCAGAAAAAAAAATGGTATAGACCTCATTGAGAATTAAAACGGCCGATTGTTGACGCACGACCGGAATGTCTTTGACAGTCTGATTTATTATTCCAATTCATTTTAAAACGAAGTAAAGATGTTGTTTAAGTAACAATTCAATATTTATTGATGTCTATGTATATTTTATAATAATCTTAATACAATTATAAGATGTATATTCATTTTTTTTATTATTAAATCACTAAGTAACTATGTGAGTAGCTCACATCGTGTTCTAACACGTCAAAACAAATGAATAATTGTGAGGGAGCAAGGAAATCGGAAAATACTCAAAAAGTATGAGTAAAAACCTCAAATAACATCATTTTTAAATAAATGTAACAATTTAAAAACATAATTTAGTCTCAAAATCATGCAAAATATGTTTTTATAGTAATTTAGAATTTTGATCGAAAACATAAATATAGAAATAATAATTATAAATTATATCGCGTAGCGATAAAATATAAATATAAAGTAAATTATATTAACTATCGATAATTTTTCGTGTAGAAACAGAACCATTTCAAAGCCTGACAACAATAACAACAAACAAACAAAACAACAACGAATAACGCTCCAATCAACACTCCGATTTGATTGTCAAAATGGCCGAACGGTTCTGTATCTTCACGCAGCGGAACATAACCTAAAACTAATTTCACAATTCACACGAATCATGCAGCACGAAGGATAGTACACAGAATCGAAGACACAATTTATAATATTGCACGATGCCGAAATGAAATGACAGACCGTGAAGCAAAATTAGAAGAGAACGACAAATATTGCACGCTCTGCCCAGGACGGGACTTAGTTTCGTTGTATTCAAACATTCATTCTACACTCGGTTCGCTATCTACTCCAAATCATACGCGATTGGCTATTAATCTATCTCACGGAAGACATTGTAATATTTGTTGTTTGAGCTATCGCAAAGTATCTGATTATTATCACTTTGTAAATTTAAAACTAACAATTGAATCTCGCGACTTGTCGACATAGGAATTATAATAACAAAGCAGTCTCTGTAAATAAGAGCAATCTATATGACAGCTAAGTCAGCTATAAAATTAATTAATTATCTATCTAACTAAACTTTAACAATTATTTTATATATAAAAGTGATCAATTAATAACTCTAAAGCAATGTGCTTATAACAATTTCAATATTTCTCGTCTAGAGCCTAAATTACACTAGCCAACATTTTTATTTTGTAGCAGCAGTGCCAATGTGTGCATCTTACATGATTATTCACGCTGAATTCAAATCTGAAACCCGTTTTCTCCATCACGCAATTGGCAGCTCAAATCACCGATGGCGGCGCTTCTGTTGCAAGCAAAATGGTGGACGAAAGACACACATCGAATGACAACTAATGTTGTTTTGTAATTACATTTGTCAAATATGAAGAAAAAATTTATTTCATATAGCAAAATTATAGAATTATTGAAAAATAAACTTCGTATGTGTCTTTGAATAGTTCTAATTTACCCGCTTTTTATATCACCTCAAATTTCGAAGTTGTGGGGCGGGTGAATTTCAGACGGAAACAGCAAAACAACAATCAGTAGTGGGATCACTAAAGAAACATCAAGTTGAGTCAGGAATCCTTAGAGTCAGTTCGCTGTAAGAATATGCCAGGCACGTCATGAATACGCGCCTCCCCTTAGCAACGAACAGCTTTGCAAAGCAACGAGAAGCTAAGACTATTTTATTAACCACACCACTGTTTGTTGATGGGCGTGTCTAAAGTATTATCGCGCACACCAACGATGACGTCCTGGACATATTCTTACAGCAAAACGGACTCTACTAATTTGTTTTACTAATAAAAATGCGATTTCTGCAAAACTCAGTGATAGAAAAAAAAAGTTTCAAATCTGAACTTGAATTCATTTTTGTAAAAAATAGCGATAATTTTTTAGTAGAATACGTTCACTGTATGTCTCAGGTGCGTCATGAATACGCCATTAATATTTAACAAACGCTTTCCCTTAGCAACGAACAACTTTACATAGCAACGGACCAATAAGTCCATTTTATTAACCACGACACTGTTTGTTGGTGGGCGTGTCTAAAATATGCTCGCGCACATAAACGATGACGTCCTGGGCATATTCTTACAGCAAACTGACTCTATTAATCTGTTTTCTAATAAAAATGCGATTTCTCAAAAACTCAGAGGTGATAGAAAAAAAGAGTTTCAAATCTGAATTCATTTTTGTAAAAAATAGCGATAATTTTTCAGTAGAATCTGTTCACTGTATGTGTCAGGCGCGTCATGAATACGCCATTAATTTAGCAACGAGCAACTTTACATAGCAACGGACCGATAAGTCTATTCTGTTAACCACGCCACTGTTTGTTGATGGGCGTGTCTAAAGTATTCTCGTGCACACAAACGATGACGTCCTGGTCACATTCTTACAGCAAACGGACTCAACTCTCTTTTTAGAGGTGATAGAAAAAAATAATTTCAAATCTGAATTTATTTTTATAAAAAATAACGATAATTTTTTTGTAGAGTCCGTTCACTGTATGTGTCAGGCGCGTCATGAATACGCCATAAATTTGTGACAAACGCCTCCCCTTAGCAACGAGCAAATTTACATAGCAACGGGTCGATAAGTCCATTATATTAACCTCGCCACTTTTTGTTGATGGACATGTCTAAAATATTCTCGCGTACACAAACGATGACGTCCTGGACATATTCCTACAGCAAACGGATTCTACAAATGTGGTGTTTTACTAAGAAAAATGCGATATCTGAAAAACTCAGAGGTGATAGAAAAAAATGAATTTCAAATCTGAATTTGAATTCATTTTCGTAAAAAATACCGATAATTTTTTAGTAAAATCCGTCCATTGTATGTGTCAGGCGCGTCATGAATACGCAATAAATTTGTGGCAAACGTCTCCCCTTAGCAACGAGCATCTTAACATAGCAACGTGCCGATAAGTTCATTCTATTAAATACGCCAATGTTTGTTGATGGGCGTGTTTAAAATATGCTCGCGCATACGAACGATGACGTCCTTGACACATTCTTTCACATGTGAATTCAGCGTGAAAAATCATGTAATCACAGATTGGTATCCCTGCTGCAAAAATCGTGTTGTCTAGTGTTATTAATATTAATAATATAATTAATTATATTAATTATTTAACAGATTTATATATGTCAGACAACATAAAATATATTAAATATCTGGGTAGGTATATATTATATATCTATAAGTGCGTTTATATTATATATGTAAAATATTTCTCTATATAATATAAGGCTATTTGATATTATTAATATTAATATACATAATATTTATCTATCTAAGAGTGCATTGGCTACGCTTCGGCGGTTGCTACGCGACATCGAGACGTGTCCAAAATTACGCAAATCACAATCGGCAAATCAGGAAACAAACTAACTAAATAAATCTAACCTACAATTCATAACTGACAACTCTCCAGTTGTCTATTCAGGGTTACCAACCTTCAACTTTCAAAGCTTCCAAGTTGGTAGGACTGACTCTGGTGAGAATGGCAAGTTGCACCTCAGATGATGAGCTCCACGTACCGGTTGTGGGCGAAGGGGGGGTGTCCCTTGTCATGGTCCGGTCTTCCAGCCATTTCCGGGAGGCCGCGGGCGTCCAGCGGAACTGGGGCTGCCGCCATCGGAGGCAAGGCTAAACAGTCGGCTGGGAGCTACAAAACATACATGATATACCTAAACGTAAGCGTCTTACAAGTTTCTGGTTTGCAAGGTTTTATAACAAATCTGCGAGGCTTCTATTGTGAGGTGTTTTTCGACAGGGATTAAATGATAACAGATTTGTCTTACTTGAACAACAAAGAAAGTTGTTGCAAACTTCCTAATGTTATATTAAATCCAACAAAATATTACGTTTTTATATACTTTATCTTCATACAGGAAATATTTGATTTTGAAACTAAATTCACTAGAGAATTTCTTTATTTGACTTAATTATTATTTATTAAGCCTCAATTTTTTTTCTGAATATTCTATGACGTAGATGTTAAGCACTTAGGCGAAAAAAGTCAAAATCTGCGAGTTTTGGGAAACATTTCTCAATTTCTATGTTGTCAAAACGAAGTTTACAGGTATAGTATGACTAGTGAATGAAAGGTGACGTTTAGATTATTTAATAGATGTGGTTTCTTTTGAAAACATTTCCCTATATTTGATTTGAAAGGTAACTGACCCTTATGTATTCCGTTACAGAAGATTACAATTATTGTACTCAATACCAGGAGGCGTTTAAAATGACCTTAGCAACAGGATTCAGGGATGTACTTAAAAAATTTAATACCGCAAATTCTAGTTTGTTCGTCTCACGTGTAAGCAACACTCGAGTCGGAATTACTGGTAGAGGAAATTAAAAATAATCCTATTTCATAGAATTGCCAAACTAAAAAAATATTTTGATATAATGAACATAAACGAAAAATGTTTACGCACCCCTGTTTTGATATTCAGTTACCTAGTCGACCATTCATTTTCAGCCAGACATAGGAATGTATTTCTGTGCTTTCCTAGTCCAGTATTTAAATGGGTTCATGCAATAATTTCATACCTGAACATTTCGTACAATTCTATTGTTCTCTAGGGTTTCAAAAGAAACCACATCTATAAAATAATTTAAACGTCAACTTTCATTCGTTAGTCATACCATAATTTTGTAGTATAAAGTGTAACATGACTAGTAATGTTATGTTATCGTAACCGATTTAAGGCGGCTACACACGTTCCGATTTACTGGAAAGGTCTGCCTTAAGGCATACAGATAACGCTAGTGTATCGTTCTAAATACGGTTTACTTTATTCTAAAATAATAAACATGAGGAATAAAGCACATAATTTGAATATTTGTTATATTGACAAATGTCAAAATAATTGTTCTGTTATCCACAGCATTCTGAAAGTAGTATTAATGAGAGAATTTTCAAAAATTATATTTATGAATAATGTCTTCATTTTCTGAAACCGATAAACTTTTGAACAAACCACGGATGTTATGAATCATAACAAGCCTTAGATATCTTAAAATCCTCGCTTTACGAGCTCGGATTTCAAACAGACATCTGCGCAGTTATGATATATACTAAAAATGAACAAGCAGAAGACTCACGTCATCGACCTGAAAAAAACCTTATAAAATAAAATATAACTTATAGAAATTATTGGGTGTTATTTATTTTTTAAAAAAGAAGGAATAAAAAATACTAGTATTAAGAAACGTATATATTAATGAAATTTACCTTCATATCAAAGTCAATCCTTATTCCTTTTAGGGAATATAAAAATATTTGAAATAATTGTAGTTAATTTTCGTATCATAACGGTAGCACAACTGTCCATGTTTACATTGAATTTAAAATCGATCAAAAAGCGATCCTGTCCCTGTCACTTGATTGTCAGGTGATTGTCAACTCATCTCATCCAGGCACAAGTGACTTGAATTAATATAAATGATTGCAAATGTCAAAATAGTTATGTATTATTGTTTTTGGAGAGCAGCAGGTGTCATACAAATAAGCAGATCTGCTGTGAGCAAGATTTCGGGAAAAGTTAGAAGAGGCGAACCTCTAACATCACCGAAAAAGCCCAAATTGATAGTTTTACAGAAACTGCAATTAAATCCAAATATATGTAATAAATAAATAAATAAATAAATAAATAAATAAATAAAAATAAATATATAAACCAATGAATATTTTCAAAAATAGTTTAGTTTTGTTATTAATTAATTTAATTACTTACATGCATGTATTGTATACAGTAAGTTATGCAACGCGCATTGCATTTTCTAGAATAAATTAGTACCCCATGTAAACGTAGTAATAAGTGAATTATCTAGTAATATTTATTGATGACGTGAGTCTTCTGCTTGTTCATTTTTAGTATACATAACATTCCTAGGTATGTTAATAGCTATAAACGTCAAGAAACTATGACAGATGATTACATTTATATGGACATTAACATTAAACACATTTAGATTTTGGTAACAAGTGACCTTGAATACTCATCTTTCGGGAATCCGACTATACTGCCTTTATTAAACGAAAGCTGTATTATTATTGGAATATTTTAGCTCAGCTCATTTGATAAGAGAGTTGGGATTATCTGAGCTGAGATATAATAAAAAGAACAAAGTTTCACATAAAAAGAAAAGAGTAATTCTTAGTCTAAAATTGAACAATCTACTGAGGTAACAAATCATATCCCTCACCATTTGCTGCTGTTGCTGCGGCGTGGGTGGCAAAGCCCCTGGAGGGGGCGGCAGGGCAGGGGCGTAGTAACTAGTAGGCGACACAGGCGGACTGGGATAAGGCCAGTAGAAAATGGGTGGTGGGTAGAACTGCCTCGGGCCCATAGGTGGCGCTATCTGCACTGGACCATACGCAGGGAAGCTCGCCGTTCCTGGATGGTACGGCGGTGGCAACATGCTACCCCCTAAATATAAACACTGCTAGAATTCTTGCTCTCCGAAAGGGGAACGTCGCGGTAGTTAGTCCAGTCAGACACAAGAAGGACTACGCGAGATGTCACGCAAGGTTTGGACACAAAACGAACACACCTAAAAGGGTAATTAATGTACATTCAAGGATTTCAATTTGGAAGTAAGGGTAGACAACTAGTTCTATAATATTCTGGCATTGTTAAACTTAACGTATTATTCGTGCATAGAAAATCCAGAACACTCAAAATAGTAAATTCAGATCATTTAAAAAAATATATATAGTGGGATTGATTATATTGTCAACAAATTTTAATTATTATTTATAAAAAAAAATGAAATGTCTACATCACTGTCCAGACAAAGCCGCAAAAAATAGTGAACTCTCGCACATGCGCAGAAATGGACATACACTTGTATAAGCAGTTGGGGTGTTTTATATTTGGTGTCTCAGAATCGTGCAACCACTAATTTGATTGTTTCAAATAGTTATAAAATATTTACTAGGGTTAAAGGGTCCAACAGAACTAGTTTTTGTTTTTGTTCAACATTAAATTCCAGCCCCTCCTTCATCCCAGTTAAAATTACGATTAATTTAGTTTTTGCAGTCCCTAAAAAGTTAGGGATGTTATATTAAGCATCGATGGGAGCTAACACGGAGCGAAGCGGTGTGATTGACTTCCGGTCAGACCTGGGCAATACTTGCAAGTACTTTCAGTACTTCAAGTACTGTACTTGAAGTACTTTCTATTTATAGTACTTTGTACTTGACAAAGTAAGTCTATTCACATGTACTTGGTACTTAATACTTGGAAAAATACTTGAAGTACTTTAAATGTACTTGAAGTGCGATGAATAATTTAAAAGTTAACAATGTTACGAGAATTGTTTGTCTGTCAGTGTTTCTTTTGCAGTGGTATGGTGTTATTCCTGTAGCACATAATTATGTAAATTAATAAATATATTTTCAGCGGTAATATGAAAGTAAAGATATATTTACAATTTTGTATTTGGCATAAATAAATTAATTCCAATCTGCATACTGCATAATACATATAATGTTTATATTACCTAACTAAAATGCTGGGACTTTGCCGTATCGCCTGGCGATCGCATGTCGTAAAAATGACGTCATACTAACATCTCGGTACAGTTTGTCGTACCGCGCGATCATATGACGTCAATTTTACGTTATGCGATCGTTAGGTGACACGGCCGTCCCAACGAGGAATTCTTGTTTTAAATAACCCAATAAATATCGCATATTGAAATTTTTGTCTATAATCTACCTTTTAAGATCCATATAATCAGAAAAATATCAATTATCTGAAAAAATACTTGCACCCAAACTTACAAGTACAAACACTAAGATACTTGTACTTCAAGTACTAGTTTCCGGTACTTTGCCCAGTTCTGCTTCCGGTGGATCGCCAGTGCATAATGACGACTACCCTATTTTGAATACTGCCCACAATGCCTCAATACCTGCCCATTTATAATTGATACAGTGGTTTGTAGATTCTGTTCGAGAAGTAGCCGTTTGATCCATTTCTGCGCATGTGCGACAGTCCACTATTTTTTTTGCAGTGCAGTAGGCACTCCCATTGTTGGGTGTGCCAATGGGGTCCGGTATTAAAAAAAAAGTTGCACATATTTTGTCATATTACGAAAATATGACTAATTTTAACTGATTTTGTACCAAAATATTTTTAAAATATAAAACTTTTCATTCATAATTTTAATAAAAACTACTAGCGGTGTAACGATATGACGTCACATCTGTATTTTTGTATCAGTGTACCAAGCGAAAAGAATATAATTTTATATTATTCAAAACTTATGAAAATAATATCCATATATTTATATGAAGTTCTATGTTACATGAAAATGTATGAAACACGTTATTTTTATTAAAATAAAACATATTTATTCAAAATCTTTATAATAAAAGATTTTTCTTTTGACAGGGTACAGCAATAGTTTTCTGACAATTTTTGACAAAATTAATGACATTGATAGATGTATACAACTTAGTCAGTAGGCGAAGTAAATTACAGTTATGACGTCACATAAAATTCATTAAATTTAAGAAGATTATATTTCAAAAACTATACATATTTGGAATGTGTAACAAACGCTAAACATTTTATTAAATCTTTCAGAAAAAAATAAAATGAGGACCCCATTTGCTGTGTACATGATGATGACATATTTGTATCGTGCGGGCGTTTACCAAGAATCACCTCAAGGGCACTCATTGCTAATGTAAAGAGTGCACCGCAGGGGTCATTTGTGCCATTTAAAATTTACGAGCGGAAAATTTTCTGCTTATCTTTCCTTATCGACTTATTGAAAAAAGAAAACAAATAATATTTAAGTAAATTATTTCCAATATTTTAAGAGCACAAAAGTGACCCCTACAATGCTTTCTCCACAACACAACTTTAGTTTTTAACGTAAAATTAAAATGTGCACATCAAGTAGTACATATATTAACACATTTATTTTTTATAAAATAAAAGAAAAAGTAAAATAAAAAGTAGGCTGCATAAATCCACCTTTACACGTTTACGAAATCGTTGAAAAAATACATATTTTTAACCACATTTTAGTTGTGTTCATATCTTTATTCTCATTTTGGAAAGAAAGTTACGATATTTATTAATATAATTTAAACCAAACATCTTATCAATAGATATTACTGTTTTTACCTCCCGTCATATCGTAGGTAAGGGAGGTAATGTAATCGTGCCAAAAATTCGATGGTGAGTTTTCAGTAAATAAGCACGAATTAGGGTCCCCACAACACGTTTTTACTATTTTTACGATGGTGTCTGTGTGTGTGTGACGATTTTTTCGTCCACTCTTATAACAAACTTCCAAATATACCTATTTTCCGTATTTAAGCTTCCTGCATGCATATAACGAGTTAATTAGATTTTGGGTAAAATTGGATAAATGGAAGTGATACTTTACTTGAAGCCCATAAAAGTTTTTAATGAAAAACTATATTAAAATATAATCCAAAACTTTTCAATTTTAGTATTTAAGACTTTTATATCAAGGGAAATAACATATTAAATTTTGGCTAAAATTAATCAACCAGAAGTGATACTTTACTTGAAGCTCTGAACAGATTCTCGTGAAAAATATATTATGATATACACCAAAACTTGTCAAATTTAGTATTTACGACTTTTATGTGAAGGGGAACAACATATTAGATTTTTATATTAATGAGAACGACATATTAGAAGTTTTCTAAAATTGATAAACCGGAAGTACTACTTTACAGGAAGCTCTAAATAGATTTTCTTGAAAAAATATATTAAAACATGAACCAAAACTTCTCAAATTTGGTATTTAAAACACATGTATAATTTGAAACATTAGATTTGGTTATACCTATATGATAAACCGGAAGCGGTACTTAATTTGGAGCTCTTAACAGATTTTCGAGGAAAAACATAATGAAATATAATCCAAAATTTGGTATTACAGAGTTTTCTATTTATTGGAACAACAAATTAGATTTTGTTTACGAACGATCAACCGGAAGTGATACTTAAGTTCATTGCTATTTCAAACATGGAATTGACGGGAGGTCATGTGTTGGCCGCATCAGTTTTTTTTGTAACAAATAAGTACATTCACTTTCAAAAAGTACACAATTTCATTCAAACAAGTTGTTTAAACTGATTTATAAATTTTATATATAAAATTAATGGAAAATCAGATTGTTTACAAAAAAAAAAATTGTGTATAAAATAATTATATTTAGAAAAGTTTAAGATAATTTTTGTAGAGTATGCTGAAATCATAATCATTCTCACAGAATTATTTTTAAAATAACGCATTTATCTACGTTTATTTTGAATTTTAATAACTTGGCTTACATTTTGTGCCTACCATTTTGGTGTTCTGCATTAAATGATGTTTTCTGTACATGAATAATGTATTGTTATGATTTATCAATGCATGAATATAATATTCTTGCGGTTCATATACAATTATTGGTTGTAAGCGATAAGTCCCCAAAATTTTACAATTGAGTTCAGTCTGTGTGCAGGCCTTGCGAGAACCCCATGTGCTCTAAAACATAGTGCGACCAAATATCACAGATATATTGCATGCAACTAAATTTGATGTTAATCGTTCGTTATTATGAAGTGCACCTCTAGTCCTGTCACCATGAACTCAGTGGATGGATGTATGTATGTATGTACGTGTGTAGATGTTGTCTTCACCAGAACCATTTACCACACAAATCACCACAACCCAACGGAAAACTAAATCGTAGGAATAGTTATTTTCAAACTATATGGACACATATGGATACAACGATTTGAGAATAGAGTATTCTCTCATATTTTTTTATTTATTTTTCTTAAAGAACAGTTATATCTAAGAGTATCTGTGAAAACCCGAGTTAAAAGTTCATTTTAATAAGCGAGATATTAATTTTTAAAATTTGATTTTGTTGTGTCACGTGATAGTGACGTACTAGTTGTACAGTACCAGCGGTGTACTATACTCAAAATTTTTGACTCTGTCGGGTCTAGTAATAAAACTATAAATATCGCAATTATGATAAAGCGACATATACCTTACTTTCAGCAGTATAATACTGTTTGACATCGACCAATATTTTTGAGCCGCTTTATCCATACACTGAATCTTTCGTCTACCTGGTATGCATAGGAAAGTAGCCTTACAGTCCTTTAACATAAAATTCTATTTTTGTTAGAAATAATCTCTTATGAGAATGAAAACTGTAGTCCCAAAAAAGTTCTAAACAATTTGTTGTACAGTGGTTTTGAAATTTCCGTCATGATTCACACGATATTCACTGGATATCCCTTCTACAAATGTACAGTATAAAAGCACAGCTGTCTTTAATGACTACATAGAATACATAATCTGCTTCTTGGTTTTTAAACCTGGGAGCAGATTTAATTTTTGTATTTAATATTTCTCGCTATTTTAATCATCCCTTCTACAAATGTATAATATAAAAGCACAGCTATCTTATATAATTTTATTTACTTATACATTGATCTTGGAGTAAGTTCAATATCCAGTGAATATTATATTATAAAAGTACGCTCGTAATATGGACCAATGTATTTAACGACATATTTTTGCTATTTAAAAGTACTCCATATTAATGAATGTGTAATAATATATTAATATAACATCATTCTATTCATTTTTATAAATATAATTTTCATTTGATCTGAAGTTATCCACGTATCATTAAGCTGCTGGTCATTAGTCATTCGTTTTTACTTTTTCGTCTGATTAACATTTATCTACGTTGTTCGTTGTGTATTCTTAGAATTTCATTACTGTTGCTTTGTTGCGTATCAAATCTGTATTTTTCAATACAAACAGTAACTGTTTTTCGAGTTGTTCTTTTTGTATCACGCAGTACTATTAAAAATATTTTCTTTCTATTTTCGCTAGTATTTTGGCACGAATTTCAGGATATCTTTAAATGTCACTTTTACGTTTAACCTAATGTGACAATCAAAATGGCCGCGTTGATGAAACGCTGACGTCACTGGACAAGGGAGGAGGCGGAGAAAATCAGCCGCGTTTTGAACAATGTCATTTTTAATTGCAATTTTTTCAATATTCAAGATCGATTTGAGGAAAAATAAAAAATGCGGGTCTGTTATTTTTTATTACTCTATCGATTGAAGTTAAAAATTCAAGAAACAAATTGATTTATAACGTACCCAAATTCTTAAATTGCAATATGCGTCCATATTAGCTGAAAAATACTAACCATCACCAATGAAACTGAAGTAACTGAAATCTAACTGATTGATATCTGTGGGTTGGGTGAAATGCATAGTGTAGAATGTAGTGTAGCGACACAACGACAGGGTTAGAGGTTGGTTAAACAATAATAAAGTATAAAAAAGACTCACCACAGTGTAGCAGTGTATTTGATTACCAGTCCCCACCGCTCGGCGGCAGCACGTACGAAATCTCCATTTCACCCGGCCAACCCAACAACTAGCAACTTTTCAAACAAGCGCTCTCGTTTCTCAAAACACTCAACCGCCCAAGACAGCACAACCACAACCAAAAATACAACAACAACCCTTTACCTCTACAATAGACCAGAAAAGTGTAACGGTCAAATATAGGCGCCAAATTCAAACTCAGTTCATAACGCTGAGAACATAATTTGGGTCCCCGTATAATTCTTACGGAAGAAATGTTTGCTCAACTTTAAAGGCCAATAAATCTCATAATATTAAATTTGTTGTGCAAAGCATTATACAGGCTGGAGACTCGAACA
Organism: Harpalus rubripes; assembly: GCA_963082715.1. Classification (NCBI taxonomy): domain Eukaryota; kingdom Metazoa; phylum Arthropoda; class Insecta; order Coleoptera; family Carabidae; genus Harpalus; species Harpalus rubripes. Next base: position 4,136,961 of record OY720456.1, on the reverse strand, counting down.
TCCAAACATACGGATTTAACATGTAAAATCAGAGTTTCGTAATTTCCTGTTTCCCTATAGATAAAAGTTGTAGCGCATAAAATTCTAAATCTGTATCGATAACCTAAATTAATTTTGCATGCTATGTAACTGCAGAAATTAGCTATGAAAATGTCGAAAATCACCCGAAAAATAGCGATAGGAATGGAGAAGTGCATTTTTACTTCCTTGTACGAAGTAAAGGAAGTATTGTAATCGCGAAAAAATTCGGTTTTGAGATTTCAACGGAAATATCCATTTTGACCATCCCTGAATCCATTCTGACTAATTTCGTCGTGACGTTTGTACGTACGTATCTCGCATAACTCAAAAACGGTAAGCCGTACAAAGTAGAAATTTTGTATTTAGGACTCCTATAACATCTAGTTGTGCACCTCCCTTTTTGGTCATTACATAATTTCCAGAAATGGTACTGTATTTGAAGCCTATAATAGATTTTAATGAAAAACTATATTAAAATATAATCCAAAACGTTTCAAATTTGGTATATAAGACTTTTATATCAATCGGAATAACATAGCAGATTTTGGTTAAAACAGGCTAACCGGAAGTGATATATTACCTGAAGTTGTTAACAGTTTTTCTTGAATAAAATGGTTTCATTTTGATTTTAGAAATAAATGCTTCAAAAAAGAGTTTTAGAGAATTAAATTCTGCGTCTAGCACATCAAGTGTTATTAAATTAGCCCTTTGTATAAGCGAGATATGTAAATTTAAAACTTATATACTTTTTGGTTTTTGTAATGAAGCTTGCTATGGATTAGGACAAAAAATAACAAAAAAATATAAATAGATGTTAATGTCAAATTACGTCAAACACGTGCAATTTTATAATTGGGTCTATACTTCATCATATTGGTCTTGCGTACAAGGAAGTCGTGTAGTGTCCACATCAGATTTTTTTATTTTATTAAGATTGTCTTCAAACGTGATATTCTATATTGTATTTCACTCAAAGATGTCTAGATATCAACGACATACGGTATTTTGATTTGCATCTAGCATATTAATGTTAATAATTCTCTTATTTTACCTTTTCATGAGTTTTATACTGTTTAAATCTGAATAATAAAAAAAAAACTAACAAATTCTTAACAAGAGCTGCTTAATTTCTTTTACAAAACATCTTTTTTGTCAGTAAAATATATACTAGGAAATTCAAACGATGAACTCGCGCCAAAGGCAAATTCTAGACTCACTTTTCTGGTCTATAATACCAACCTAAAAAACTCAATTACGATTACAATCAAGGGCCGTAGAGTGCCGACGAAAGCGCTTGCCTCGAATCATCTCTAAACAACATACCCAAGAAGCATTATGTGTGACATAAACATTTATTAATTGATAATAAGTAAATATTAGAAAACATAATAATGAAGTATAGAGTGTCCTAATAATATAGATACACATAAGCAGTACAAAGTGTAGTAGTGAGGAAGAAATGGTATGGAGAAGGAAACAGATCCTTCTACGCCAAGGAATGTTAAAGCCATATCCCACGATAACAAAATGTCGTGTAGTGTGCGTACACGTTAAGAACAAGCCAACCACGCCTCCAGTGAAGCGTTCAACGGCGTGCACAATATTAATGGTTCTCAATACAAATCAACATTTTCAAATTAAAAATGGATTTTTCATTAAATCACTATTAAACACAATTAAATATTACTATAAAATAATATTTACAAATTTACGACCAATAATATACATTGCGGACTAGAACTACATACAGGCTGCGGCAGAACCAATTGAACAGTTTTGAAGAGTTATAAAAAAGAAACCAGGGCATATATGAAAAAAATGATTTTATTTTTGAAATCAGTAGGACTTACAATTTTATACTCATTAATTTTTTAAAATAATGTCTTTAAGATGGCGGCCGTTAGCTGCAATACATTGCTGGAGCCGATTTCTGAAGTTTTGAACAGCCCGTTGACACATTTCGCGGGGTATCGCGTTTACTTCTTCAGCAATCTGCTCTCTTTGCTCTAGCAGGATTTGAGGGCGACGTTTAAACATTTTTCCTTTATCCCCAAAGAAAGAAGTCGCATATGCTGAAATCGGGCGATCGCGCAGGCCACCCCACGTCACCTCTCAAAGACACTAGACGTCCAGGAAACATTTCTCTTAAACCCTTTAGAGAATTTCGGGCTGTGTGGGCTGTAGCCCCATCCTGTTGGAACCAAAAGTCCCCTAATCCCTCTTCTTCAACAACCACTTCCAATCGGGGCTGCAGAAAATTTTGCAACATTCTTCAACAGCGACGAGGCACATTTTCACCTAAGCGGGATTGCGAATAAACAAAATTTTTACTACTGGGCTGAAAACAACCCCCAAATTGTTCACGAAAGACCGCTACATTCTCCGAAACTAACGGTGTGGTGTGCCGTATCACAATTTGGCGTTATAGGCCCGTACTTTTTTGAAGAGGGAGGCGTGACCGTGACCGTGAATTCCGAGCGATGTTTCAATGATGCAAAATTTTCTGCAGCCCCGATTGGAAGTGGTTGTTGAAGAAGAGGGATTAGGGGACTTTTGGTTCCAAAAGGATGGGGCTACAGCCCACACAGCCCGAAATTCTCTAAACGCTTTAAGAAAAATGTTTCCTGGACGTCTAGTGTCTTTGAGAGGTGACGTGGGGTGGCCTGCGCGATCGCCCAATTTAAGCATATGCGACTTCTTTCTTTGGGGATATCTAAAGGAAAAAGTGTTTAAACGTCGCCCCCAAAACCTGCTAGAGCGGACGGAGTAGATTGTTGAAGACACTTCAGAAATCGGCTCCAGCAATGTATTGCAGCTAACGGCCGCCATCTTAAAGACATTATTTTTAAAAATTAATGAGTATAAAATGGTAAGTCCTACTGATTTCAAAAATAAAAACATATTTTTCACATATACCCTGGTTTCTTTTTTATAACTCTTCAAACTGCTCAATTGGTACTGCCGCATCCTGTATTATAGTCTAATCTAATTACATATATTGGAATTCAAAAATTGCTCTTATTTGTCATCGTGTGATACGACCTTGAGGAGCGGGACAGAAGGGCCTCCTCTGGCTCGAACCTCGCTTCTCACCCAATATTAGTCATGATCTGAAGCTACAGACGAGGTTTTAAAGCACAAGAGGAGCAGAAGGCTTACAAACTAACCTACAACCATTGGCTGTACGAACGGCTAATGCTAGTTAAGCTTAGCTTTTCGTACTTTGCGTCTTAAAGTAGAAATAAGCTAGTAGTGACAACTTTACTTCCCAAAGTAAACAAAATAATATACCAAACAATAAGTATCAGGAACGCAGTTCAACCACAACAATGATCCATCAGATTTAAGTGTAGGTACTATCATACAACACGTAGGTTCGTATTGAGATAAAGTAAGCTACCTCAAACTGCAAGTTAAGTCGGTAGATACGCAGATGCTCAAATCAATTCCCTTGTTTACATAATAAGTCTTTATTGTCCATAATTAAAAATAGTTGAAGGGATTATTACAACCATAATTTTCACATCTGCTTTCTACCATATGTGATGAGGAACCATAACCAAGATCGCTAAGTTTCCATGGTTACTTATTTAAACAAACAAATTCTTCATACAGGGTGATCACGCAAAAATGTACCAGCAAATATCTCCGTTATTAAAGTAGATAAATATTTTCTTCAAATATGCAAATTTATTAAAGACAACATAAAATAAAGGGTCGTTTCAAAAATCGTTCTATTATTTCCGGTTTCGATGTATGTAACATCATTTTTGGAATTTCAAATGGAACATATTACGTTTTTTCTATTTTTGAAAAGTACAGTGTGTTCAAAAAATTCTTAACTCGGAGTAGGCTATGAACAAAAAAACGTATGTGAATTTAGAAATATTTAATTAAATGTCGATTTGACATGAGATATTGTCAAAAATGTTATCTAAACAAATCAAAGCTTTTCTTCTTCAATTTTATATTAGAAATGGAAACAAATTAGAAACCGGCGAATGTCAATTGTCTTTTCTCCTTAAAATTAGATTTCAAGATCAATTTTAACATCTTGGCGTTTGAATTGAATAATTATCAGACACACGTTTCTATGTTCATAGCCTACTCCGAGTTAGGAAATTTATTGAACACGCTGTATGAGGCATGGGCGGACACGTGACTTTGACAAGTGCTTGTAGGGCCCCACAACGTTGCCAAGTATACAGCTTGGGTATCTTGCCTGTGTTGCCAAATCAATACAAGATTTAAATTAATAAATAAAATTGTAAAACTAGTTATTATTGATGAATATCATATTGTTTTATTTTCTGACATATAAACTTCATTTTTAAAATATTTTTTTATAAAAATAGAGCGATTAGTGTTGCCATCTAAGATACAAAGATTTCTTGGCGCGCTAAATTTAAGGAAACCATCAGTTCATGTTGAACGTTCTATTTTTATAAAAATTAATTTAAAAATTAAGTTTAATATGTCAGAAAAAAAAAACAACATGATATTCATTAATAATTAGTTTTACAATTTTATTAATTAATTTTACGCTTAAATTGATTTGGAAACACAGGCAAGGTACACAAGCTGCATATTTGGCACCCTTGTGGGGCCCTACAAGCACTTGTCAAAGTCACGTGTCTGCCCGCGTCTCATTGTATTATTAAATAATAAAATGGTGGACGTTTGAAGTATAAATACAGTGTGTTCAAAAAAATTCCTAACTCGGAGTAGGCTATGAACAGAGAAACGTATGTCAATTTAAAAATATATAATTAAATGTGAATTTGATATGAAATATTGTCAAAAATGTAATCTAAAGAAATCAAAGATTTTCTTCTTGAATCTTATTTTAGACATGAAAACAAATTAGAAAACGGCAAATGTCAAAGTACTGTATCCTTCTTTATTGAATTTTCTCCTTAAAATTAGATTTCAAGATCAATTTTGACATCTTGACTTTTGATTTTAATAATGATCAGACATACGTTTCTCTGTTCATAGCTTACTCCGAGTTAGGAATTTTATTGAACACACTGTATTATATGGAATGTTAAAAAACCAAGTAGTGAGGTTTTATTGTTTTTTGTTCATACTTTCTTGTTTCTTGATTTATTTTATAATACATTTCAAACATCCAGCATTTTATTTTTTCATAATATAACGTAATACTTGTTTATCATCTTTGTAATATAAATTTTAAGTACCTATTTTTTTTTTTAATATAAAAAAATAGTTATTTATGTCATGAGGATAATAACGTCAATCATTATGGTACTAGTTTGATAATATGGCGTGTATCATACAATAATAAATTTATTGAGCAAGAAAATGTTCGATACGATTTTTCCAATACTTCGGTAAAAAATATATGAAGCTATATAATAGAACACTCAATTTATTTGCCATTTTATTTAAATAACATTTCTGAAACAAATTAGAAATTTGGCAGATAACAGATCTGAATTAAAATATTGCAGTACTCAGTCAGTGTGTAAAGTTATGTAGCAATTGACATTTGAAAGTTGGTATCACAAACTCCCGACCGGAAGTAATACAACATCTTAATGTCTGTTTGAAGATAATCGCTATTTCCCTATAACCAAAATATTTGCTGGTTCATTCTCAAATGACTATCCTGTATATTATTAAAATGAAAAAAGCCAATGTACTCTTAATAATTTGTTTCAACAAATTCGTAATCATGGAAATATACCTGATCCTATTATCAAATCCCCAATCGACTGATAAGTACAAAGTACAAACAAGACTGACGTTAGAGTATTAGCTGCCTAGCGGTGAGTTCTAAAGTCAGTCGAAAAGTACACAACGGACGAACACACGTGTACGAAAAACACACCGTACACTACCCTAAACCCGTCGCTAGATAGATTAGTCTTCGAAGCGGACATCTTGTTATACGACACAAGCCACTGCGATATATGCACCAACTTGTTATGTGGCATACAAGTCCAACACCTTCTATTTCTAGTAAAAACGTTCGACAGGGTGACGTAGCAAATCTAGTGTCTAATGGATTGTTTGTGTATGTGTTTGTGTTGTGTCCACTGCATCTCATCTCAGAATCTCTCTCATCGTGGAAGACTTATTCTTTATTTCTTATTTTCGATACTTGGTTAAATAGTTAATATCAAAAATAAACGTCTTCATGGGACGGAAGGCACTTTATTATGTCATGTCTCACTCTAGAGTTCACGTTTATTAATAACTTACAAACTAATGGAATGTATATTCTGTGTGACCCTAATTAGATAAACTTTGTAAAATTCAAAAACTACGAGTAAAAAATAGTCTTGATATATAAACTTTGTTATATAATCTAAATATAAGGCATTATTATAAGTCATCGAAATATCAGTACGTGTAATCACGAGGAATGATTCGAGAACTAAAATTATGAAAATATTAAAATTGTAAAATCACGATAAAAGTATATGTTGTATATCAGTGATGAATGTATATAAAGGCAGCTTTGAACGATCAAAAATTTAAATCAATTTTTACAAATTTATATTGCACCTACTATACTGATTTCAGATAATAGGGCGCTGCGGACCCAGCCTGTTTTACACACATAAAATGGAATAAATAATATACCTGCTTACATATTGCTATTGTAAACTTGGTTTGCATTTTTGCATTTAGACCAATCAGAAAGCTGGAATCGTACGCCCTGTCTTAGTCCTAAGTCTATTCTTATCTGAAATACGGTATACGTAAATCCGATGTTTTACAAGTTCAAAAAATAAAAATAATAATTTTTAAAATTCTCAATTAGAACGTCCTAAATTGTCACAGATTCCATTTTTACTTTAACTGAATATTGCGTAACTGCCAAAATGTCAGCGTTTTGACAGCTAAAAAAAGGATAGCTACTGGCATGTATTTTTAAGATCGCAGGTGGCAAGTTTTGAACTACAGGTTGAACGAGTATGAAGTTAGCCTACTGTCATATGGGAAAATAATTTATAGAATTGTGTATTTCTCATTGAATATTGTATTATATTCAATTTATGTTATCCATTTAAGATAAATTTACGCTTTTTTAAACCAAGTTTTTTTTTTATCCACGCACAGGAATTATTATCTTTTTTCATCTTGTCAAGCTTATTTTTAAGAGCCAGGGGAAAAAGGATGAATGTCCATTTTCTAGCAAAATGAGATGATTGGTACTTATAGATTGAAGGTGGGCGCTTTTAAATGGTATGTGTAAAGAAGGCAAAACGGTAACAATCCTAAGATACAGGTCTCAGAAATTGTAAGACAAGATCTAAAAAGGATGACGCTCCAAGCGTCAGGGTATAAAAAGATGAATGTTCGACAACGATATTCGCAAATTATAATTGAGTCAGCCGATTTCTGTTCAGTACGAGTACTGAACAGAAATTTGTTGAGCTCAGAGCTGTGTTAGTGGCTATCTGATGAGATCCCGTAACTCAGTATAGTTAATTTTTCGCAACTGGTTAAAATTTAACCAATTAAGTACCTATGTAGACATAATATAACAAACAATTGGAAACAACCACAAAACGATGCAAAAAGTTTGGACGAGTGACTGATGTAGCGAAAAAGCTCCGACTGCTTGTCATTGAATTTCAAAAATATGGGAGTTCATGGACTTTCATAATTTCTTCCTATAGTCTATTCCACGAGACCTTTCATTAAACCAGGACTTCGAACCGGAGCTGAATCGAAAACCGTGAACTGGCAAAAATAACGGAGAAATTCTGTTAGGTCCCATATAAGTTGAAACTTGACTCATCTATGGGTATAATAATTTTCAGAAATAAAATAAAATTCGCGTAATGAAAAAACAAAATTTGTAACATTTATCTTTTTTCCCCTGGCTCTTGGCAGTTTGATGTCGGAAAAACGATTTTTCCTTTGTTGAGAAAGGCGGTTTTTAAAAATTAGCCCCGGGCGGCAAAATGTCTTAAGTCGGTACTGTACACATTTGAATTACAGGAAGATCTGTAGTCAAGGTGTAATTCATTATTTTGCCACTAGATGTCACATTGCTTAACAATACATGGCAATAGTAACCCAACGACCATAAATATACTAGACACAACATACCCTATACGTCACTATTGTTTGTTATGTTTTCGGCTGGACGGAAAGGGACAACTAAGGATGGAGATAAATAAAGGCTCCTCACGGAGTAATCGCTAGATGTCACTACTTGTTTGACTTGTGACAATTATTATTTCCTATAAAAGAAAGCTTAATATGCAACTGATCGTTGCATGGTGGTAGCGTGTTAGCTTCTTGTTCCAAAGATTGTGGGTTCAAACCCCCAGCACACATCCTTATTATTTAAATAAAAATTATTTTTCAATTTATTTTTGTGTATTTATTTGTTTTTATTTATTTTCTTTTTTTGTTTCTTTTTATTTTAATTTAACAAGAAAAAACAGTAAAACTACAATAAATAGAAACAAATAAAAACAAATAAAAATAAATAAAAACAAATAATAATAGTAAAACAAATAAAAACACAAAAATAAATTGAAAAATAATTTTTATTTAAAAAATAATGAGGTGTGTTGGGAGTTTGATCCCACAATCTTTGGAACAAGAAGCTAACACGCTACCACCATGCAACGATCAGTAGCATATTAACCTTTCTTTTATAGGAAATAATAATTGTCACAAGTCAAACAAGTAGTGACATCTAGCGATTACTCCGTGAGGAGCCTTTATGTATCTCCATCCTTAGTTGTCTCTTTCTGCCCAGCCGAAAACAAAACAAACGGTATGAAGTTATATCTGGTGTATATGTGATCGTTGTAGTAACCTGACATTTATTTGTCCTACTTATCGCGGTTACACGTTTGACATAACCGCAAGTAACCGGAATGCTCAATAAAATGCAGTTACCATGTTGATGTCACCGGAACTAATCGGGTTAATTCCGATTAAATTGCGGTTATCGTGTAACTATAAGTAACTATTAATAATAATAAAAAAACGTGATATTTTAAACGCGTAAAACTGGATCAGAAGTAGATGTAATTCTTTGATTACGTAAAGCTACCTTGAGAATTAATCGCGTTACATGTTAGAGTAAAAATGCGAAAAATGCACGGGCTGGTATGCAGGCCGTTTAGCTGCGGGCGCCTGATCGGCAAAAGCATCACCATAGCTGCGTTTAAGGGGCAACTGATGAGCGGTGTGATGCAAAGGGAGATGAAGGGCCAAAGGGGCATGATGAGCCATACGGGGCATGAGTCTCGCAGACGGATGCTGCGGCATAAACAACAACTGCGGCGGCATTAACTGCATATGTGGCGGAGGAGCTGCACGTAACCCCGCCAGCAACAACTGCTGCTCGTGTTGCGCCTGCGCGGCTTGCGCATGCGCAGCCTGACTCTGCCTCGCCAACAACGACTGCTGCGCGATGAGCTGCGCTTGTTGCTGTGCCAGCTCCCACGGGAGATTCTGAGCGAGTTGCTGTGGGACAGTGGCGTGCGCGGGGCTGGCCACGGCGGCCGGGGCAGGGGGTGGGGGCGGGGGCACAGGCACGGGTAACATACCGGGCGAGAGAAGCGCCGCGGTGGCTGCCTTGGCGGGTGATACCGGCGCTGGGATGCCGCCCGTCAGCACCAGGCTCATGTCCTCTCCGCTGCATTGGAACACCTCGATGTAGCGTTGCTTCTTGCCGTAGACCATGTTGCGGTGGTGGCGCTGCTGTGCGGCCATGAATGCTGATTGTTCTGAATCCATTTGGATGAACGCTTCACCGCTTGGCTGGCCCTTTAGTATTCGCAGGATATAATCAGTACTTACTTACCCCACAAATGGACAAATAACTTTTCGGAAAATTTTTTAATGAACTATGCTATGATTTAAGGGAAGTATATTGAATATGCTTATTACTAACTACAATTTACATAGCTTAAGCTTTAACAATCATGTGTAATATGGAGCTAATGGTCCATTTTCTTCAATACGACAGAGTTTAATCCTGACTTGTCCCATGAGTTTTTTGAGGATCTTATAAGGTACGTTCTATTGGTGTCAGAAATCTTCCTACTTCTTCTAGTAGAACATCAATGGTCGTTCTTTTGAGTCAAGAAAATCGAAATATTCCTACGAATCATTCCATCTTCAGAGTTGGAAGCGTTGGTAGGAAGATATACAGAGTGTCCCATTTAAGGTACGAATGCATTGAGATCTCGAGAACCGTAAGAGCTACGAGGTTGGTTAAATTAGACAAAAGTTGCCCCATTAGGAGACCATTTTAATGGTATTTTGTTATTTGCGAAAAAATGCATAGGTCACTAGATATAGGCGAAAATGTAAATTTTGCAGTTTTTTATTTTTGCAAATAACTTCGAAGTGTGAAATCATACTGGATTTTGGTTTGCACTTCTTTAGGGCACTTTTTTATGTTATTTCGACTGGCGATGCTCAATTTTTTTTTGTCAATGTTGGTTTCCGAGAATTGATGTCAAAGTTTTAATTTTTATATGGACGCCATATTAGAAAGTTACGCCATTGAAAAGAGATTTTTTTTAGCTTTACAATGATATAAAATAGTAATAATTTATTTTTATAATTAACAGAGAAATTAACAATAAATGTTATTAATACTAAATTTTAATTGAAAAAAGTAAATCGAAGGCTACTTAAATACGGATACTTAAAAAATAAACTTTTTATTCGGGAATATCAGAATGAAAATGACTTAAGAAATGCCGCAGTAAGAATCCTAAATCAAATTCTGAGAAAAGTTATAAAAGGAACAGAACGAAGGCGCAGAAGTGCGTAGAACGAAATGGCGGGTTAATAGAAAATTTATTGTGAAGTTTTTGTAAATTATTTTTGTATTTTTAACATTATTTGTTTATTAAGTAGTTATTTTCTTAAATAGCAGCCTTCGATTTACTTTTCTCAATTAAATTTTAGTGTTAATAACATTTTTTGTTAATTTCTCTGTTAATTACAAAAATAAATTATTACTATTTTATATCATTGTAAAGTTAAAAAAATTCTCTTTTCAATGGCGTAACTTTCCAATATGGCGTCCATATAAAAATTAAAACTTTGACATCAATTCTCGGAAACCAACATTGATAAAAAAATTGAGCATCGCCAGTCGAAATAACATAAAAAAAGTGCCCTAAAGAAGTGCAAACCAAAATCCAGTATGATTTCACACTTCGAAGTTATTTGCAAAAATAAAAAACTGCAAAATTTACATTTTCGCCTATATCTAGTGACCTATGCATTTTTTCGCAAATAACAAAATACCATTAAAATGGTCTCCTAATGGGGCAACTTTTGTCTAATTTAACCAACCTCGTAGCTCTTACGGTTCTCGAGATCCCAATGCATTCGTACCTTAAATGGGACACTGTATAGAGTGGAGATAAATTCAAAATTTTACTAGCCGACTGTCGCGCGTACATTTCTGTCACATTTGTGATTGTTTAGAGTAGACTGTGCTCAACAAAAATACCTCCTTTACGTTTTTATTATTTAATATATTTTTATATAATTATAATGTCTGTAATATTTGCATAACAACATTTTGAAGATCCAAAATAAACATACAAAGTTATCTTTAGTTGTTAACTAACAATAACACATAACCACTGCCCCTGTTCTATTGTATTTATTTTTTTACTTGACCGCACTTGCCAGTTATTTGCTACGTAGCGTTCTATTGCTTTAAGAATATTCTTATTCTAGTAGGAATATTTCTGACACCGATAGAACGTACCTATAATTAATTTTGCGTACTTTTTGAAAAATCATACGCCTAATTGTTTTCATTTTGGGACTCTCTAAGTCAGATTTACTTAAATGAGGTGCCATTATTAGAAGAAATCTCACGATAATTGGCCAAATTTAGAGCAAATTTTTGACAGTGTACAACTCGAAATGCCACTTACAATTACACTTGTTTTAATAATAGCCTACTTCGTTTTAATCTAACACGAAAGTTAACTACTCAAGATCATTTGTTCGAAGAAAGAATACACACCACTTCATATAGCAGTAGCTTAGCAACATTTTATATTAGAAAGAGAAAGATTATTTGACGTATGTCTATTTAATTTCAGTTGGCAATATTTAAAATTACTTGAAATTAGTAAGACTGATAACAGAAATTTATTTCCTGTTATTGACACTATTGACAGTGACATTTGAAAATTTAAATTTGACTACATTTACAATTTTTTATTAAAATGGTCATTGTTTCTCTTATCCTTTTATTTCTTACATTAACCACAGAGTAATAAGCTAAAGTATTTTAATCATGCGAATGTAACAATGTAACCATAAATATTTCGCGTTGCACGCCTATGGGTACGAAATGAAGTGATCTGCAAGTAATAATAGAAAGTTTTTGTATGACGTACGAGAAGATTCTGTCAACGCTAACGTTACGTCTTTAATAACGGACGTACAAAGTACCGGGTTTTCAAAAGTATAGATTTTGCATTACGTTTTAATCACACGTACGTTGATTTTGACGTTCAAATGACAGTTGTTTAAATATCTGTCATTTTCGTTGTATTCTGGTAAAGAAATCAAACACTAATGGAAGAACTATTTAATGTTTGCTAAATAGCTTTAAAAGGTGTTCTACATGTTCACTGACAGCTCTGAAAAAAATGACATTTCTAACTGCAAAACAAAAAAGTTCAGACGTTATAAAATAAATTCTGTGGCTATTAGATTATAGAGACGAACGTCAAATGGCCTGTCTTTTACTCCTGACGGACGTATTACGTCTTCAAATTTCACGTACGACAAGTAACAAATATGATATTGCCTAGAACCAAAACGTTAGCGTACACTTCTTTCGGAAAAACGCTGTGCAAAAACTCCCTAATATATCAAACGGTTCATAAATGATCTTGAATACACTATTATTCACGAAAGATGACTATTCAAGGTCATTTGTTCGAAGAAAGAATACACATCACTTTATAGCAGTAGCTTAGCAACATTTTGTATTAGAAAGAGAAAGATTATTTGACCTATGTCTATTTAATTTATGTCGTGTGACAGATATACGTAAATAGTGGCATTACTTTCTAACAGACTATAAATAATAATGACATACGTCGTAGAATTACAGATACCTAATTATCTACTGCACTGCCCTCTGTGCTCATATTTACCCAGTGGCGTTGACGTTTAAATCAAATTATTATTCCTTGGTTTATAAATTAAGTCTATGTTTTTGTATTTTGCAAACACATAAGTGAAGAACATAAATCTTTCAGAAAGGCATTATTTAGAAAGAAACATAATTTTCAAATGAATTATTCTTATTTTTCAGTTAAAATGTATCTATAAATATTTCATGTTGCACGCCTATGCAAACGAAATGCAATGAAGTTATCTGCAAGTAATATTATATCAGACGGCTCACAAATGACCTTGAATAGTCATCTTTCGTGAATAATAGTTTAGTCATCTTTCGTGAATAATACTATAATAGCAAATTTGAATGTCAAAGTTAGATAATCGCTATTCGCTTGTTTTCCTATACAAATCATTGAAATTTGGTAGGAGTATTTTTCAACAATAGCCTACTTCGTTTTAAGCTGATTAAAAAATTATCAACGTGTAATAGCAATTTTAAATGGCACCATTAGATAATCGCAATTCATTTGTTTTCTTTTTAATACATGGTTGAAATAATATTCAACCCTTTGTCTGCAAGAGATATCGCAATCAGAATTTATTTTTTTAAAGCTACCCGGTATAAGATCTGTTTTGTAAATCTATATTTCGTACTCATGCATTGAAATGTGTTTCGCGTCGCCTAAGCAATGTCCGAAACGTCAATTTCCCAGGTTTCCACCAGATAAGCGACCGGGAAATTTTGGAAAAAACACTTTCCCATTTCTAAAGCATTTCTTAAAGAAATATATTTATAATAAAAAAATATTCAAACATTCTTTCACTTAATAATAATAAAAAAAGAATATTGAATGAAATTAATTTTAAAATCATGAAGTTAGTGCATAAAACATAACCAACAAACGTAATGTAAATTGTAACAAAACAATAAGATTTTTATCTTACCTGGGCATTGTAGACCATATGAACTCCTTGGAAGACAATACTCTTAGCATGTTCCCCAAGGAAATCCAATATATGCTCCACTTGAGCTTCATACGGCAGCCCCCTCAACCTGATGCAGTCCTTCCTCGTCCCGCTGGTGATGATATGTTGGGGCAGAAGGGGCACCTGGGGCAGCTGCGCAATGAGGGGTTGCTGCTTCTCATAGGGAGCTGCATCTTGGGACCTGTTCAACACCTGCTGCACTTCAGCTGTCGTGGAACGGAACAACTCGATATAACGCGAGCCGATCAGCTCTCGATGTTTGGATAGAGCCTTAGGGGCGTCGGAATCGTCAGCGAAGAGGACAAAGGCGTCGCCGGTAGCTCGGCCGTCGCGTTTTTTAACGAACAGGACGCCGTCGTGGCCGTCCAAAACGTTGCAGGGTTGGTCGCCTGAGGCGAAGAAGTCCAGGACCTAAAAAGAAAATGTCAAAGATATAAGAATTTTGAAAAAATGATATAAAAAAATAAATATATCATCACATTTTTTGGTAAAATCTGAAATACAGGGTGCGGCAGAACCAATTGAGCAGTTTGGAAGGGCAGGTGTTCGGGCGGTGGCGGGGTTAGGCAGCTGCACTAGATCTCGTATAGTTCTGTCGGCATCCCCATTTTAATACCCAACATGGTTTGGACCGGAGTACATCGTGGCTTTGCCGTGCGTGCGTTTTATGAAAACAACTGATCTGTGATTGCGACGCAAAGACCCTTCGGCGACGGTTCAACATTCCGCGAAATAATGCTGTTCCTACTGTGAACACAATTCGGTCCTGGTTGGAGGAAACTAGTAGCACACTAAGAATAGGTATACATGGCCGACGAAGATCCATCAGAACACCAGAAAATGTGGAGCCAAGACGTTCTGCTCGAAGGCACGCTATTGCATTGGGGGTTTCAGATCGCAGTTTGAGGAGGATTCTGCATTTAGATTTGAATATCCATCCCTTCAAAATAATGATGGTTCAGGAAATGAACCCAGCAGACTACGCCAACCGCCAAGATCTGTGTAAGGAAATTCTTGCAGCGATCCCTCCTGAGGCAGCATTCTTCAGCAGCGACGAGGCACATTTTCACCTAAGCGGGATTGTGAATAAACAAAAATTTCGCTACTGGGCTAAAAACAACCCCCAAATTGTTCACGAAAGACCACTACATTCTCCGAAACTAACGGTGTGGTGTGCCGTTATAGACCCGTACATTTTTGAAGAGGGAGGCGTGACCGTGAATTCCAGGCGTTGTTTCAATGTTGCAAAATTTTCTGCAGCCCCGATTAGAAGTGGTTGTTGAAGAGGGATTAGGGGACTTTTGGTTCCAACAGGATGGGGCTACAGCCCACACAGCCCGAAATTCTCTAAACGCTTTAAGAGAAATGTTTCCTGGACGTCTAGTTTCTTTGAGAGGTGACGTGGGGTGGCCTGCGCGATCGCCCGATTTAAGCATATGCGACTTCTTTCTTTGGGGATATTTAAAGGAAAGTGTTTAAACGTCGCCCTCAAAACCTGCTAGAGCTAAGGGAGCAGATTGTTGAAGAAGTAAACGCGATACCCCGCAAAATGTGTCAACGGACTGTTCTAAACTTCAGAAATCGGCTCCAGCAATGTATTGCAGCTAACGGCCGCCATCTTAAAGACATTATTTTTAAAAATTAATGAGTGTAAAATAGTAAGTCCTACTGATTTCAAAAATAAAAACATTTTTTCATATATACCCTGGTTTCTTTTTTATAACTCTTCAAAACTGCTCAATTGGTTCTGCAGCACCTGTACATAACAGCTAAACAAGCTACATCAAATCATTTCTGCGAGGTAGCGTCAAAATGTTCCCGAAAATGATCAATATTTTTTTTTTCATGAAAAAAATGTTTGTATGAAAATGTCAGTCAAATCAATGGAAAATACTTAGTATTTCAAGATTTTTTACAGTTAAATAGTAATGGACCTTTTCAATTTAACGGCTATCTCTTTCTATCGCTGCAAATAGTAAGAAAATGGCGCGAACAACTGCCAGTTGGGCTGTCAAACGAAACGTCAAAAATATTGCAGTCATTAAAATACCTGTATTCTCAATGAAAATTTGCATCGTTAGACATTTTAACTTCAATAAAAGCTTTTGTAACTTATTTCGGTTAACTGAGATATTCTTTCGTTGATCATTTTTTTTACCTTAAAACGGGACAACGCAATTGGGAGGGGGGGGCTTGTAAACGGCGCCGCTTTTTTCCATTCAAAGTCAAATGCCTTGTAATTGAAAGTTACATTTTTTCAAGGGATGTGAAGTTGCACGTTTTTCCCCCTTCATGTACAAAAATAAATTTCCAGATCACTGAACATTTTAGAAAAGAGAATATATTTAATGGATTGTTGACTAAGAACAAACAGATCATAAAATTGAGATGAAATGGTGAGCCATTTAATTTTGTAAAAAAAAGAACTTATTTTACTATTTATTCAAAAACAAGGACATGGTAACAATATATTAATAATATGTAACTTGAATTAATCTTAGACGTTAGATTGCAGTTGCAGACGCATTTGTTTTATATTTGTCGGTGCAGCAAATTAGTTTCAAAATGTCGGATCTAGTTTTCAAGAAGGAATGGAGCTCATTACATGACTTGTTGATGCTAGTCTTGGTAATCAAAATAAATCAAAAATCAAGGTATTATAAATTATCGTTTGGTCCGTTTGCAAAAGCGGACATTTTTGCTTTTGCTTGGGACAACGGGACAGACAGCCTGAAAGCGGGACTGTCCCGCCCAAGCGGGACGTATGGTCACGTTAGCCATAGATCACAGTTGTTCTTAGTATGCGCAGATCCCCATTGCGCATATCTTCTATCTCTTTAATTTGAAAATGTCTATTTAAATGTCATCTTTCATTTTCTATATTTTAAATCATCTCCCTTACCTGTTTAGACGTGCAGTCATACGGCAACCCCCGCATCCGAACAATGACCTGCCCTCCCCGACTTAGGAATGCTTGAGCCTCACATGAGGTACCGCCCGCTATGCTGAGGAAGTCCTCCCCAGAAGCGCGGTACACCTCGATGTACCTCGAGCCGATGTGGTGCTTATGTCGCTTCAGCGCCATGTCGCGGTGCTCCTGGCACGTGAAGCGGACCAAAGCTTCACCGTTGCGCCGGCCTTGAACGGATAGACACAGGGCTACTCCACCCCTAAAACAAGAAGAAGAAACATCGAAGAGATTAGTCATAAAATTACCACAGAGTGCCTACAATATTGAGGTCCTTTTCATTATTGTAATCAAATTTTCTTTATTGTAATTAAAGTATGTAACAAAATTCATTATAAAAAATCTGATGTGGCCAGCACATTACCTTCCGTCAGTTCTATGTATTTTATACAAATTTCATACGGAAAGTTCCTTGTTAAATTAAATACATATTCTATTTCTTGTATTATGCAAATTTCATACAGAAAATTATTATTTTGTGACGTTTTCTATATACAGTGTAATGTATCTGCAGAAATAAAAGATTTATTATTATTATTTCTTCTACATTACCTTAAAGCAGTTGTATGTATTTTATACAAATTCCATACAGAAAGCAAAAGATCCTATATTTTCAGTAAAATTATAAGACAAACACACTATGTCAATTTCACTTGACACTGACATCTTTCAATCAGAATTTACTTAATATAGTAGCTGTTTCCATAGCTATGGCTATTTTGTGAAATTTAATTTCTTTATAATTTTTTAACTCTATATCCATTTAATATTTAGTATAAAATGCAGTCAAATCGTATATAGAATAAAATATTCTTTAATATTTATAATAACATCAAATGTGAAAAAATTATATTTTACATAGTTTTTTCAAGAAAAACTGTTAAAATCTTCAAATGATGGTACTTCCGGTTGACCAATTGTAACCAAAATCTAGTCAGCTCTTCATATGGATGTAACGAAGAAGTATACGAAAAATTATAATTTTTGTAACTGTAGTATTAGAGTTATCGCAGACGAAAATTTTGTTACATACACACACACACACACACACACACACACACACACACACACACACACACACACACACACACACACACACACACACACACACACACACACACACACACACACACACATCCACACACACACACACACATCCACACACACACACACACACATCCACACACACACACATACAGACATCATCGTAAAAATAGTAAATTCGTATTCTAGGGACCCTAAAACGTGCTTATTGATTAAAAACTCATCATCGAATTTTTTGACCAAAAACAATACCTTCCTTACCTAAAGGTGACGGAAGGTAAAAAGTGAATAAAAAGGTTTATATTATTATTATATTACAAGAGGTGGTTTCCTGTGGATCCCTGTAATGCGACCTGTAGATCTATTGTACCCTCCAGATTTACTCCTATTCTAGAAGTCCTGTTTGTTTAATAAACTCCAGGGTTTTCTTCAGATCTAAATCTTTTAGCATATCCTGATGGATCTTTTCTGCCCCCAGGATATTATATCTGCTGCTCGTAAAAGCTTCACAGTCACATATAAGGTGCTGAGGGGTTTCTTCCTCTTCACCACACCCCCTGCATGTTGGTTCTTGTGTTAGTCCCATCGTGTGCAGGTGTTTGTTTAGTAGACAGTGTCCTGTTAGGAGTCCTGTTATTAAGCTAACGTCTTGTTTGCTCATTAGGAGTAAACTTTCCGTTCTTTTCTTGGTTGATTCATTTAGGAAGAGTTTTGAGTGTCTCTGCCCTGGTGACTCCAACTAGTGATTCTTGTGCCATTGATTCAGCAATGTTTTTATTTCCAGCTTAACTGTCTCCGCTGAGATTCCGAAAGCCGGTTCTGGTCCTGTGAAAGGAAAACTTGTCCCCTTCTTAGCCAGACTATATGCTACCTGGTTTCCTTCGATCTCTTAATGCCCGGGTACCCATATTAATTTCAATTTGTTCCTTGCTCCTAGTGCATTTAATCTGTGGATGCACTCTAGAACAAGTCCAGGTTCTGTCTCACAAGATTCTAGTGCTTTTAGTGCGGCTTCGCTGTCTGTTACTATAGAGATTCTTCTGTGGCTAAAGTGGCTCTCTAGTACTAATTACTGTCGTATAAGTCCCGAGTCCAATCGACTGATTGTGCCTCACTCCTTTAGCTCCTGTCTATGTCATCTTTTTCCACCGGACTATTTATTTGTTCCCATGCTTCCCTTGCGGGGATTTCTACCCTGTAGGTTTTATTGATGGTAAACTCTTTGCTGGTCCGGTCTGGCACCATTCGAAGGATGGAGTTGTTTCTTATGTCTTTGAACATTTTGGTTCGACCATCTCTCCATTTATCCTCTCTCGAGTGAATTCTCATTCTGTAAGCTCCGCTAACTGCCCTCGGAACACATGAGATTAAGTTATACTAGAACCATCGTACGGGGGGCAACAGTCTGCAAGAAAGTGATTTCCCATGCTAATCTACTATGTGCACCTTGAAAAATAAAACACCCGGTAGGTACCTATATCAAACTAATAAAAAAATATATATTTTGGAATCATAAATAACTATTATGTGTCTATTTAAATGTATTGCTTACAATACAATCATTTTCCGCTCTTTTCACTGTGTATTATAACTCTGAGCTACTCCTCTGTCTGTCTTTGTCTTTACTGTATACGTACATTTATCAATAACTTGAAATTCCGATATTAGGAGTTATTAACCTTGGAACTCGGGTTTTATCTTTATAATTATCAGACTGTTTGGTACATCAAAATTAAAATATCGCAATGAAATTTGTCTCCATTAGTAATTTTTGTATATTTGAAAAGATTTACAAATGGTAAATGGTGAAAGAATAACATTACATTTCTTTTATAAATATGATGATGTGCTTTTTAATTCAAATGTATCCAAATTAAATATACAAGAAATATAAATAATATCATTTTTTAAGTCTAGTAGCTACATTAAAAATATGGCGCAAATACTACAAAAACTAGGGCCGGTTTTATAAAGTTCGATTTTCACTTAAAATTTCAATAGTTAATGTAATTAAAAGAAAAAATGCAGCGCGTTTTTTTGTCAGTAAATGTCATAAGAACAAAGAAATCATTTTAGTTGACAACTAAATTTTAAGTGAAGATACCGGCCCTTAATGACTTACAAATAACAATCACAAATTTACAACTACAATTATACATACATCATAATTAATTCAATAAATGGTATGAAACTAAGAAAAACTGAAGTTTATTTTCTTGTCTTTCAGAAACAGAAAAAGACAAAAAGAAAATATTTGCTTTTCCACGCGAAAATTCAACTTTGGTCAGGGACTATGAAAATTTAACGAAGGTTAAAATAAAAAGTATAAGAGTGTTAGACCACGTTTTATCTTTTCATTGGTATCTTTCAAGTGTACATAAGTTTTTAAAGAGAAAACAAAAAGCAAAAGAATATCGCTTCGTCGTCGTTCAATTTCTTTTATTTCGAAAAGTAAGTAAATAAATCTCCTTTTTTTTCAAAATTGTTATGATAAATTCTTCAAGAGTATTTTAATATTATCGTTTACAAAACAAAAAATTCATTGAATGTTTTCGTTAAATTTAAATATATACAGAATACAGTCCAATTATTTTGATTAAAAAATTAAGTACAATCCTTTGAATGAAGCAATTAAACAAATAATCCACAGAGGTATAAACTGCATAATTAATTTACAAGAAAATTAAGGTTAGTTTTTTGTTGTGTCTGTTTGAAATCAAATTAATTGAGTGCATTATTAAGGATTACGCTCCACCTAATTAATGATCCTGGATTACAAGATTTGTACGAATAAAATAACTCCCAAGAATTCACTCTTTGTAATTAATGAATGCTAAATTACAGACCATACCTGAGTGAAATAAATTTACTGAAATAAGTCGCTATCACTTCAACCAGTACGAATTTTAAACAAAAATACAAGTCACTTAAATCGATAAGAACTGAAAAATGAAACTCCTACACATAATTTGATAACGAACAATACACGTGAACTTGGAACAAAAATGAAAAATGAACTAAAAGTTTTACTGTGTAATACAAAGAACTTTAAAACATCCCCTCTTATACGTAGAGATAACATTTTGAGTTATTGAGTCATCCACAAATATTATGTTGTGATTCATTTTATAGTTAGTCAAAAATGAAAACTATTTGAACTATCCGTAAAAGATTTATAATATTTTTATTTTTTTATAGGTACTTAATATTATAATAATAAATTATTACACGTGTGGATTATTCATAATATACAGGTGTCCACAATAACGTAAACAAAATTTGAGATATCAACAATCTTTCATGAAATACGAAGTCATTAAATTTAATAAAATTTGAAGCACCAGTAAAAAGTTTTATACTTTCAAAATTAGCTGGAGTGATAAATCAGTCCCGTCAGATAGCCAGTGGCGCACCAATAATAGAGTTTTCCACGATTTTTTCATTTTTTACCTTCCGTCACCTTTAGGTAAGGAAGGTATTGTCTTTGGTCAAAAAATTCGGTGGTGAGTTTTTGATGAATAAACACGTTTTAGGATCCCTAGAATACGATTTTACTATTTTTGCCATGATGTCTGTATGTGTGTGTGTGTGAGTGTGTATGACAAAATTTTCGCCTGCAATAAATCTAATACTACAAATCTAAAAATTATAATTCTTTCGTGTTCTTCTTTTTTTGGTCAACCGGAAGAACCCTCATTTGAATATTTTAACAATTTTTCTTGAAAAAACGATGGTAAATATCATTTTTTCACATTTAATGTTATTATAAATATTAAAGAACATTGAATTCTCTATACGATTTGACTGCATTTTATACTTCATATTATATGAATATAGAGTTATAAAATTACAAAAGAAATTAAATTTCATAAATTAGCTAGCTATGCTAGAAACAGCTACTATATAAAAAAATTCTGATTGAAAGATGTCAGTGTCAAGTGCAATTGCCGAAATATAGAATCTTTTTGCTCGAAACTTTCTGTATGGAATTTGTATAAAATATATACAACTGTGTAAAGGTAATGTACATACAAGAAATTTAGAATTTTTTGCAAGGAACTTTCTGTATGGATTTTATACAAAATACATAGACTACGTTTACACCACGCGTACTAAACATTTAGTCCGCATACCAAGTGACGTAACAAGATGGCGTCGAATGGTGTAAACACTATGTACCAAACCTTTGGTACGCAGTTGGTACACATTTTTGGTACGATCGAAGGGGGATGTACCAGACCTTACTCATGCACGGTGTAAACAACAAGCGTACCAATGCGATTTTTCTGCCATTTATAACTACTTTTAATTCAATTAAATCATGTATTAACATTTAGGGAAATTATGTAAGTTAAGTAATATTTACAATTTTAATAATGTGGCGATGTAAATTACATATATTCACAACTATTTTTCCTTATTAAGTAATTTTAGGTTAGGGTGACTCTGACAGTTAAATCTACGCAAGCGCGTGTAACGTACCAAAATTTTTAGTTTGTTTATTTAAATACCGGTGTAAACATACCATACTAAGATAAATTTTAGTATACACTTGGTCTGCGTATCAGAATAGTTCACTTGGTGTAAACGTAGTCATAGGCATTTACGAAAATTCTACCGGTAGATACCGCATCTAGCAACTGTGTTCGAAAACACCAGTGGTAAAAAGTTACCGTGTTCGATAATTGTACAATATCTGTCAGATTCATCTACCGGATTCATAAAGAATCTAATCTCAAAAAAGGTAGTGACGCAAAGCGAAGCAAGCGCGTTAAAATTGGAAATGTGTTCAAAGTAGGACTCTGCTCAGTTTGTTAAGTACATTAAATTTCTAACCTGTTTCAAATTTTCAATTTTTGTTATAGGTTATGAATCTACCCCTGTTTACCACTTGCGTTCTTAAAATATCGATTCCGGTAGCTATACCCTGATAAACAGCTGTTTACCGGTAACAGTTCACCGATAGAATTTTCATAAATGCCTCATAGAATTGACGGAAGGTAATGTGCTGGCCATATCAGATTTTTTATTTTGTATTAATATACTTTATACTAAAATGTATATGCAACACTTATTTCTTCAAAAGCCGTTGGCTTTGAAAACCCTATTATTCACTTCTTCTTCTTATTGTTGTTATGTTCTGATATGTTCATTATTAATAAATAAATAAAATGCACTTTGTAGTAACAAACCTTGTATTCCGAAATTAGCAACAAACTAGATTAGTTACTAGTCATTCTTCAAAATTTTGAAGATACACAACTCGTGGTTTACAAACAAAGAACACTCACATATAACTAGCCCAAAATAAATTCCGATCAACAAAACACTGAATCACTGATCAAAGATTAATGCAAGACAAACAAAACAAACATCGCTGTACATGTCAACATTTTGAGAAACACTGATACAATAATAGATATAATTATTGTTATGGTAAATAAAATTAAACTACAATAGAAAATAAAGATAAAAATTAATAGCGAACGAATGAATTTTCAGCTAAACACGTGTAGCACTGAAGAAGCTTTACATACTATTCGAATTACACTAAAAGGTCCGTAAACTAACAAACCAAAACAAGATAAGATAAATGTCGAACATTAGCTACATATTATCATGAGTTCAAGAGAGGGAATCAACTCAATTATTTTTCAAAAGCAATGGAAAATTCAACTTACAATAGAAAATACTGTAAACAGCGTGATCAAAAAAAATTCAAAAGTCCAGTTGTCATATTGAACTTAATAGTTATTTGTATATCAAGGCCGCGAAATCACTCTTTAGCGTACCGAGAGAAAAATTGTCGCCGAGGCCGCTTGCGGCCGAGGCAAGACAATCTCGAGGGCGCTAAAGGATTTCGCGGACAAGGTGTACACAATATTTTTTGTGCAACCGTAAAAAATATGTATTTACAAATTTTATTAATTTTAAACAGTTTCATTGTAAATATAAAGTTAGCTTTCACAGTGGCTATGGGATTAACATTTGATAAACAAAACCATCCAATTTTCAAGTGTCAAAGTGATTATTTACCAAATTTCGCGGCCGCTACCATGACAACGTCCGCGAAATGAATTTCGCGGCCGTTACATAACAACGGTCGTGAAATTTTATTTCGCGGCCTGTATTGCGGCTACGAAATGCTCATTTCGCGTCCGGTTGCACAAAAAAAAAAATTTTAATTGCATCAGGCAGCAAAACAATATTGCCATTCGCCGTTTTCTAATTTATTTCCATATCTAAAATAAGACCCAAGAAGAAAAGCTTTGATTTCTTTACATTTTCAACAAATTATAAAATCTACACAAATATTTAGAAAATGTTTCAAAATTCTTTCCTACATACATACTTTGCCATCTGTCTATCAGATTTTTTTACCTCCCGCTACCCTTGGTAAGGGAGGTATAGGGATCGTGCTAAAATCACATATCGAGATTTTTGTAAATGACCACGTTTTAAGGTCCCTAGAATCAAATTTATCATTTTCACAATGATGATACTTTACTGGAAGATTAAAATAGTTTTTCTTCGAAAAATACCTTCAAATGTTATTTTTTTAATATTTGTGTTATTATAAATATTAAAGATTATTATTTAAGGGATCTCGTGGCCGCGTGCCTGAGTGTTTGGTCGCGAATTTGGTGAATCGGGTTCGATCCCGACCGACAGCAAACATTTCGAATTTTAAATGGCACAAAGTTGACCCCTGTGGTGCATTCTCCACGCCAGCAATGAGTGCCCGTGAGGTGACGCCTGGTAAACGCCCGCACGGTTCAAATATGTCATCATCATTACCGATATCTGCGTACAAAGCAGATTGGCACACCCAGCAATGGGTAATATGCCGTGATGATATATTTATTTATTTAAAGATTATTACATTTTTCTATATATTTTGTAGATAAATTTATAAAATTATCTATAATTTAAATGACAGAGCCTGCGTTTTAAACAAACACAACTACTTGATTAGACAGTTCGTGCCCCAAATGTATGAAACTAACAAATAAATGTCACTGTTAAAGAACTAATCATTTCAAATTAATAATAGTAACGTTTTAAAGAGATAAATAATAAGTAAATAGAACTATAGTTATATGGAATGGATTTTAATATAGTTTCTAGTATAACTAAATATGTAAGTATGTATATTTAAATTAATGAAAGTTAAATAGCGAAAGGTGTTGTGTTGGCCACATACATACATACATAAAATCACGCATTTCCCACTTAGTGGGTTAGCACAAACCCGAAACAATAATAATAACATCAACCACAAAAATAATCACTATCTCACTCGACAACATTCTTACTAACATGACATCATACAACAAATATTCCTCACTCTTAACATATTAAAGTGACCAATTTTCGGTAGCGAAATACCACAACCGGACCACAATCATCCTTCGCCACACATTCCTGTCTAAGCACACTTCTTTCGCCTCAGCCACATTCATAATCGCAGTCATACACGCTCTTTTTCTCTTCCCACTCGGAAACTTTCTCTCTTTTAGTACCTTATCAATCACATCCTTCCACTTACACACTGGACGGCCACGCAATCGAACACCCTCAATTTCACCAAGATATATACGCTTTACAAGCCGTTCACTCTTCATCCTCTCCACATGACCAAACCATCTCAACTGGCTCATTCCTACTCTCTTAACAACATTCTTCCTAACCATACATTCTTCATACACCAAATTATTCCTCACACGATCCCGTCTTACATATCCACATACACCACGTAAATACCTCATTTCCACGGCAGTCACTCTCTTTTTATGCTTTCCCGTCCATGCCCAACATTCGCTTCCATACATCAAAGCAGGCACTAGCACTCCATTATACACACTTAAATGAGCTTCTCTAAATACGTTTACGTTTCGAGCAGACGTACCCAGAGCACCCATTACCTTACACGCCGCAAGCTACTTTAATATAGTAAACTGCTATATCCGGTTATCTGATTTACACCAAAATCTAATGGCTTCTTTCCACATTAGAATAACTTATAAATACAAGGTTTCAAAATTTTCTGAATGATAGTATTGGAGTTAGAGTCAAGGATCCATACAGACATATATATATATATATATATATATATATATATATATATATATATATATATATATATATATATATATATATATATATATATATATATATATATATATATATATACAGCATCATCGTGAAAATGTTAAAATTGGATTCTAGGGACCTTAAAACGTGGTCATTTACCAAAATATTCATATGGGATTTTTAGCACGATCCCTATACTTCCCTTACCAAGGGTAGCGGGAGGTAAAAACTGTTTCCTCAGTTTAACACTTTGATTTCCAATATTTTTGTCTTGTTTGCCAGGTTACCACTGAAGGCTATAAAATTTTGATTACTCATTACATTAAAAAACATTACTGAGCTACTGTGCATTATTATCTACAGACTATTAAAGATAAAAACGTACTCAAAACGTTATTTACTAAGTACTTTTCAATATATAATTTAGTATATTGTGAATTAACATTATCATAATCATAACTCGTTATAAAAATCTCTGCATATACATATGTATACAATAAAATCTAAAATGTATTATTAGAAAAACAATTACCTGCAAATATACATGTACACGAATTAAAAAAAAAACAATGTACCTTTTCAAATAAGTACATACTATAGAAACGATAATATTTTATTCAATTTAAAAAGTTTTTCAGTAACACAGTGAAAGGTTAAAGTTTGAAAAATTCTAACCGATAACCTCAATATCGAAGTTTATTCTATATTTCCTTAAATTCAATTTTATACGGTTTAACCTAAAACAACACTTAACGATAATGTAAATGCGATGCTATACTGTACAAACGAAACTTTGACTTCGGACATACAACAACCAAAAAATTTTCAGAAACGAAGTCGGTTACATTATGCAAAAAATCTGGTGTGGGTAACACAATACCTCCCGCCATTTACAGCCCGAGTCACAAAAAAGATTAAGTTAATCCTTCTTTTTGGATTAGCGAATTTTACTCTAATTTTGACAGTTTATTTCTTAAAATATAGTCTAATCTAATCCAAGTAACTACCTTTTTTTAAACCCCTCAACAGAATTAAATGCCAATTGCAGAGTGGGTTCACATTCACACACATCCATGCCATAATGGGATTCGAACCCAGAGCCCAGAGCGCACTCATGACTTATGAGGCGTTGCTCTAAACATTGAGCCATCGGAGATATAATAAAATGAAGATTAAATTTTAAATACCAGGATAGAATAGAATTCATTAATTCAAAAATGAGGATTAGCTTAAACATTTTTATGAATCGTTAATTTTTATTCATCCTTAATACTTATGCTGGAAACTGTATTGAATTCCTTTTCTATTGTTCTATTTACTTTTTTCTTTTTAAAACGTTACTAATATTATTTTGAAATGATTAGTTCTTTGATAGTGACATTTATCTGTCAGTTAAATACATTTGAATAACTGCGTTTTGTTTGTTAAAAGCGTAGGCCCTGGGATTTAAATTATAGATAATACTTTAAATCTATAGAAAATTTAATAATTTTTATAATAACATTAATCTCGACAAAATAACATTTAAAGGGATTATTCGAAAAAAAAAACTATTTTGAGCTTCTAGTAAAATGCCATTTCTGGTTATCCGATTTTAACCAAAATCTAATGGGCTCTTTCCATTACAAAAAAGTTCGAAATACAAGGTTTCAAAATTTTCTGAATGATAGTATTTGAGTTAGAGTTGAGGATCCACACATACATACACACAGACATCATCGTGAAAATGTTAAAATTGGATTCTGGGGACCTTAAAACGTGGTCATTTACCAAAATCTCGATATGCAATTTTTAGCATGATCCCTATACCTCCCTTACCAAGGGTAGCGGGAGGTAATAGCTATTAACATACCTAGGAATGTTATGTATATCATAACTGCCGCAGATGTCATTTTGAAATCCGAGTTCGTAGAGCGAGGATTTTAAGACATCTAAGGCTTGTTATGATTCATAACATCCGTGGTTTGTTCAATAGTTTATCGGTTTCAGTAAACGATGACTATATTAATAAATATTATTTTTTTAAATTCTCTCGTTAATGCAACTTTCAGAATGCTATGGTTAACAAAACTATTTTTTGACATATGTATGTCAATACAACAAATATTCAAATTATGTGCTTTATTGCTCATGTTCATTATTTTAGTATAAAGTAAACCGTATTTAGAATGATATACCAACGTTATCTGTATGTATTAATGAAGAGCATTATACTTTCTTTTTATTTTATTTTCATTTTGTAGACCGATGTTGACAAGTTAGTATGGTAATAATATTACCATACAGATACAGTTATTACTTAGTTACCAGCCTACTTTTGTACATGTAAACAATGGATTAATATCCCGAAACCGGTAAAAATATTTAAACGATTGTCAGAGAAAAAACAACGTTAGTTAACTGCTCGCTAATCACCGTTAATCAGTTGTCAACGGTCATTATGTTCTTTTAATAATCCAAAAATTTGAGATAAACATTTTTGACTTACTTTGCAACATTCAATCCTCGGAAGAATTTGGCGATGTCTTGGTCACTGCTTTGCCAAGGTAATCCTCTAGCCCTCACAACACAGTTGCCATCAATTTCGTCATCTTTTGAGCTGAAACAAACGAATACAAACAAATCAACAATTGTCATTTGTTGACAAATACGCTCGAGTCCATGTTTCACAAACATTACACATATTATAATCGACTCATTGCAGCTTATTGTAGCATAAAATGAAAACACAATCAAACTAAATAGAAGGCTAAATTTATCTGTAAAATTTTATCGTTGTGGGAATGACAATAAATGTGTTTATGATTTTGTGCGAGTCCACAATACCTGTTGCGCTGTTGCGTCATTGGAAAGATTTAAATTTTATTGTTATTTCTGCTCTAGAACTTGATTATATTACACGTTTTCATATTTATTAATGGAAATTTGTTAAACAACATTTTTTACTCAATAAACAAATTCTTTGCATTTAATTACCATTTTTCCAGAAAAGCAATAATTTAAATAATTATCGTTCGTAAAATATTGTTAGTTTACTTAAATATATTTATTGTACAGGCTGTTTCACAATTTCGAAAACAAACTTTAGGGGCACATAAGTAGTCCTATTCTTCAACTGTTTCCGAGAAAGAGGACATTGTATTTGAATTTTGAACCGAAGAAAAACTGACGAAAATAGTGATAGAACAAAATTATGCCTATGTCAGTAAATATACGATAAAAGTACAATAAAATTTTATATGAAACATTTTTCTCAATTTGTAATACATAGACGTGCAAAAAAATAGTTCACCTATTTTTTTTATTCTTATTTTTGTTAATGCACTCTGATTTTTTTATTATTTTAAATGAAAATTATTTTAATTTTAAAGCAATTCATAGTATCAAAAAGTCTTAAATGTTTTATGTCAACATGACGTCATGGCGACACCTATAGCTACTAGATACATTACAGGTGACTCGTTCACCATTTTGGAGCCACTTAAATCATTCAATATCAGTGTTACAGTATTATTAATCATAGAAATTATCCATAATAACGGGTTGTTCTGCTTCAAATTGTGCAAATCATTTGAAAAATCGTTATAATTTTTACAGATACTTATGCAATACATATAATTTTCTATAACCTCAAAAATCTTAACGAACCATATTGTTCTTGTTTTATTATTAATAGTATAATATGGCAAATATGGAAGTTATATTTATTTATGAAAAATAATTACTACATAAACTTATAAGAAATGCACTTTTATTTCATAATTTACTGCCTTCATTTTGGCACCAATATGGCGGACGAGTCAGCTATGTATTTTCTAGTAGCTGTAGCGACACCTATTGCTATATCTTTCTCTCGCACAAGCTCTATAGTAGGCAGCGAGAGAAAGATAGCACTAAAGTGAGGTCACAGTGACACTGACAACAAACCTCAAATATCTCACAAAGTAATTATTAAAAAATTGTTTTTTTCATCTTAATCGCTATTTACTGAGTAATACTTTAAGTATAAAGTGTACATTTTATTATTGTTTGTTATGGTGCAGGACCCCATTATCTCGACAACTATAAGAGCTACCAGACAATATATAGGACACTATATTAGGATGCAGAGGTCACTAGATACAGTCAAATATTTAAATTTTGCAGTATTTTTGTTTTTGCAAATCTTCTAAATACGCAATAATTGTAGATTTTGGTTTGCACTTCTTTAGGACAGTTTTCTAAGCTCTTTCGAATGGCGCTATTCATTCTTTTAGCATTATTGGGTTTCAAGCTAGAGTCCGTGCCAAACATGATGGGTTGTGACGCTGAAAGCAAAACTCGTATCACGACGCTACAGACTATTCTGAAAACTCTTGTGGGTAGCTATCAGTTGTTAGAACAACTAACTACTGACAGCTGACCAAACAATATTTTAGAATAGTCTGTAGTATCTCGATACGAGATTTGCTTTTTGCGTCAGAGGCGTTTAACACGGACCAATAGTAATAGAAAAAATAGAATCGCCATCCGACAGAGCTTAAAATACTCTTTGAAATAAGTGCAAATCAAAATCTAGAATTATTTCATATTTGGAGAATTAGCAAAAACAAAAACACTGGAAAATTTACATATTGTCTGCATCTAGTGACCTATGCATTTCTTCTGAATAAACAATGCATTGCTAAAATGGCATCCTAGACAACTTTTGTCTAGTTAACCGACTTCATAGCTCTTATAGGTATGGACATAATTAATAAAAATAAGAATAATAAAATAGGTGACCTATTTTTATGTAGGTCAAACAATGTAGTTAAGAAGTTATTTGAAAATTAAATATTGTGCATTAATAAATATAAGGCCTTCAAGTTCCACTGTTATTTGTTTAATTTTATTTAGGACGTTTCGAGTAAAATCCGCTCATCTTCAGCAACTATAAAATTCAAGTTGAGAATTAAAAGTAAATACATATAATGTTGAAGCAGAATTACAATGTTGTACATCGGCGAAAGTTGTAAAAATTACATGTAAATTATAATCTACGTAGTCAGATGGAGCATGGGCCCCCAATTCAACAACTTAACAACTGCGCAATTGTTAATGGGCCGTCTTAAATAAAATTAAACAAAGAATAGTGGAACTTGAAGGCCTTATATTTATTAATGCACATTATCAACAAGGTTCCCTCACACAACATTTAAAAAATAAATTAAATATTGGTCAATATCGCCACTACATTTAACTTATTCCTTGCTCCATTTAAGCCATTCAGTATTGCGGAGCATAGGGAATAGTTTTGACATCTCTGATTGGCTGAAATTAGAGACAAGAGACAAGTTTACCCAATGTAATTTCGGTTACATCAGATTTGCGCTGATGCCAGTGCCATAGACTGAATGGCTTATAACTTGTTCCATTTAAGATTTAAGCCATTCAGTATTGCGGAGAATAGGGAATAGTTTTGATCTCTCTGATTGGCTGAAATTAGAGACAAGAACAATGTTTACCCAATGTAATTTCGGCTACTTCAGATTTGCGCTGTTGCCAGTGCCATCTACTGAATGGCTTAAATGGAACAGAGCAGATTTTAATTTGACATCTTTGACAGTTTGTAAGTCTCCCAAAAGTTATTTTGAAAGTGTTCCAAAAGAAAATTGGTTGGGAATTTTTAAAAAATTTAAGGAAATAATTATTGTTGAAAGAAATACTTTGAACATATTTAAATAAAATTTTAAAAAACATGAATCATTATTCTTTATAATTCTAGCGTGGCCCTCGTCTATCAATTTATTTCGAATAAATGGGAAATATTTTCTCTGTGTTCAAAATATTTTAGAAAATGTCAACATTTCAAAAACATAGATGTTATGTCCATTCTGATATCGACATTTATTTTTTATCACATAAATAATCTTTCTACGAAAGCAACAACAAAAAATATCGAATGCCACATTCATAAATATTATCCTAAACCAAAAGCATGAAAATCTTACCAAATATCTCCTTATATCCCAAGATAAATGCAAGAGTGATAACAGAATCAAGAAATAACATTAGTACTCCATATCTTATCAAACACAAAAAGTATATAAACATAAATCTAACATATCATATTTCATGCATACATTGAACATACAAACGTGCATGCATAAATACACACCAGAAACACACACTTACATATTTAATGCGTTTTTACCTAACTGCAAACTATAATATTTTTTTTTTGTAAAATTCATTGTGGCGCCTTTTTAAACGATAAGAAATCGTTATCGAAATACATACAAAAGTTTATAATAGTAATAAATTTTGAAAGAGTGATATTGTTGTACTTTTTTACCGTTTCTGATACAAAAAAAAAAATCGTAAACATAATGTGGACGAATAAGCAACTAGCTTTTATATATATTTGGAGGAAGGGATTTATGAAACTAACTTAGGCAGGGTTTACAACCTTCTATGAAGGGTTGGGAATCTTAGTGGTCCAGACTCATAAATTATTCGGACTTGAAGGCATCACTTTTAGGGTAAGTAATCGGCCGTATTGAAAAAAATCATACTGAATTTTTGTATGGTGTGTTTCAAGATATTTGCAAATCTACCTGCCTTCGTAATGTCGCGGTACACCGCAAAACAGCATTGTATTTACAATCAGGGGAGGATTAGCAAAATTTGGGAAAACGATATAGGTAGCGATAGTTTCTTATAATTCCGTTATAGCTTTTAACATACCTAGGAATGTTATGTATATCATAACTGCCGCAAATGACTGTTTGAAATTCGAGCTCGTAGAGCAAGGATTTTAAGACATCCAAGGCTTGTTATGATTCATAACATCCGTGGTTTGTTCAATAATTTATCAGTTTCAGAAAATGAAGACATTATTCATAAATATCATTTGTGAAAATTCTCTCATTAGTGCTATTTTCAGAATTCTGTGGATAAAAGAAAATTATATTGACATATGTCAATATGACAAATATTCAAATTATGTGCTTTATTCCTCATGTTTATTATTTTAGAATAAAGTAAACCGTATTTAGAAAGATACACAAGCATTATCTGTAGGTATTAATGAAAAGCATTATACATTCATTTTATTTTCATTTTGCAGACCATTGTTGACAAGTCAGTATGGTAATAATACTACCGTACAGATACCGTTATTACTTCGTTACCAGCCTACTTTTGTACATGTGAACAATGGATTAATATTCTGAAACCTGTTTTGAAATATAATTTGTGAAAATTTAGTGTAATGTCATATTCTTTGTTCTGTATTTTTTAAAATTCAAGTGAAACATTAAATTCCACACAAATATTTCGTGTGAAGGATTTCAAATATTTAGTTACAACCCTGTCAAGTTACCCATCAAGCCCATTTAACAGGTACGTTTGCAAATATCTTGAAACAAACTATATAAATTTTGTAAATTGAAACTATATAATAAATAAGACAAAACAAAATCCCAGGGTCTCTATAAATTTACAATTTTATATAAACACTACTGAAACAAGCACAGAAACGACGTTTCGTTTTGATGACTCTTTCAACACTGAAAAAGCTTTTAGCATGTACCTACCTCAAAAGAAAATTTACAAAAACTGTTTTTATTTAAAAGTTGGTCCAGGATTGAAAAATCTACCTGACTCCAGGAACCTTAACCGCAAGTGCCATAACAGTATTTTACGTACCAAGGGCGTTACGATGATGATAATGCCAGGAAGGCGACGAGGATCTAGCCCGAGGGATAGATGTCGTCCGATGGGCATTATCATCTAGTAACGCTTGTGGTGCATACAAGATTTTATGTCTCACTATAATATGTGAAATAAGTTTTCATTTACAATAATTTTGATTACAATAATGCTTAAGCTTTGGCGTAGCTACAGATGTTGTTTAATTGTTTTGTTTATTATCAACATTTTTTTTAAACATCAACGTTCTATATCGTTGGATATGATGGAATGGGTGAATTTGATGTTTCGGAAGATATTTTATCGAAACGGTAAAAAGAGAACGCATAAATCTTCCCCTAATTATTTCATTCTTGTCTGTAGAAGATGTAATATTATATTTTGAGATTCGTTTTGACATGACAGATCTCAGTTCTTTATTTCTTAGGCATTTATTATTATTACATTTTAGAGAGTTTGTACTGCTTTGGATGTGTCAAATGTGACGGTAAATAATATCAAAGATGAATTCAAACGTGGATAAATATCGTCCCCAAAAAAATTAGCGATTCGTCATCCGTCAAAAATCAATGCGAAACATTGCAGTCTGCAATTCGACAATACAATACATGAGGTATAATTATAAATAAAAAAAGTTATTTTGAGTGACCCGTTTTTCAGTGTCACCCAGTATACTAAATTGGTTAAAGACAAAAGCCCCAAACATAATTTATATAACAATAAAAATAAAGTAGGTACCTACATAAAAACAAGAATACAGAGATAAAAAGATATTGTGAGAATATTTAAATTTATATTTTCTTTTCCATATTATTTCTGTGGAAAACCTTTTTCTTTTTTCGCAACTATGCAATATAGGTGAAGTGCTCTCCATATGAAATTGTCCGGAAACAGGGAAAGTTGTCGAGGGGAATGAAACAACCGGAAACACCGGAAGTTATCTTCCCCTCTCTACTCACCGGAAATCAATTAAACATTAAACAAAACACGCAGAATTGCTGAGTAACAAACAACACCAGACACAGACGAATAATGACGTTTTTGTTTTTGCTTCTCAGCCTTCTTTATTCCACAAATTATACGAAGAAATGAGATTTTGATAAAGATGAATTAGAAAATTACGTAAATAAGATAAAGAAAGAAAATACTATCGAACAAAAAAATACAAAACGAAATTAATGCGATAAAATAATGTAGACGTATACGTCAAACATTATTTATAAAATATATTTTGCTGTATTTTTTTTTTAAATATACGTATAAAAGATACAGGCGACAATAACTTTTTTGTGCAACCGGATGCTAAATAAGCATTTTTCAGCCGCAATACAGGCCGCGAAATTGGATTTCGCGTCCGTTGTCATGGTAGCGGCCGCGAAATTAGGTAAACAATCACTTTGACACTTGAGAATTGCATAGTTTTGTTTATCAAATGTCAATCCCATAGCTACCTTGAAAGCTAACTTTCTATTTAGAATGACAATTTTTAAAATTAATAAAATTTGTAATTACATATTTTTTACGGTTGCACAAAAAATATTGTGTACACCTTGTCCGCGAAATCCTTTAGAGTGATTTCGCGGCCTTGATATACAAATAACTATTACTTAAATATTAATTTTCTTTTCTTACGGTTTATTATTATTATTATTCGGCACCAGTAGGAATAGGGAATGGACAAAGCTTCATTTTACTGAAGATCCGCTCTTCTTACAATGTTATCGTAATCAGAAAAAGATAATTTTTTGTTGTCCAGACAACAAAAATATATTTAAAGATGATTTTATAAATGGAACATCCCACGAAGTTCAATGATTACAATTATTTACAATAATAAGAACTCAATTTTAAAAATAATACAAAAATCTGATGTGGCCAACACTATACCTCCCGCAATTTAATTTTTATTAATTTTAATATATAATTACATTTATGCTATAATTAAATTCATTTCCATATAACTATTGTCCTACATACTATTTTCTTTTAAAACGTTACTATAATTAATTTAAAATTAGTTCTTTAACAGTGACAATTATCTGTCAGTTACATACATTTGA
This sequence comes from Harpalus rubripes, assembly GCA_963082715.1. Classification (NCBI taxonomy): domain Eukaryota; kingdom Metazoa; phylum Arthropoda; class Insecta; order Coleoptera; family Carabidae; genus Harpalus; species Harpalus rubripes. Next base: position 4,100,991 of record OY720456.1, on the reverse strand, counting down.
GATGAACTGTGTAACCAAGGAGTTGTGTTTGTTTAACGTGTAGGCTCCGGGATTTAAATTATAGATAATTTTATAAATTTATTCATATAATATATAGAAAAAGTATTAATGCCAACCTGTAGAAAATTTAATAATCTTTAATTTTTATAACATAAATCTCTAGAAGATATCATTTACAGGTATTTTTCGAAAAAAAAACTATTTTGAGCTTCAAGTAAAGTGCCATTTCCGGTTATCTGATTTGCACCAAAATCTAATGGCTTCTTCCTATATTAGAATAATGTAGAAATACAAGGTTTCAAAATTTTCTGAATGAAAGTATTTGAGTTGAAAATGGATTCTAAGGACCTTAAAACGTGGTCATTTACCAAAATCTCGATATGCGATTTTTAGCACAATCCCTATACCTCCCTTTCCAAGAGCAGCGGGAGGTAAAAATAAATGCGAAGCAATAAAAAGGAATGTATTACAGGAAATGGTTTCTGGTGAACCACTAATAATTTCAACAAGACCATTTTATGTTTTGGTTGCGAGGTATCTTATTTATAATCCTCCATCTGAGGAATGGATAAGGTTTTATTGGTGTTGATCCAACAGGTATAAAGCTTATACAGACTACGAAAAAATATGCCGATTTATATGTGACAATTTATTGTGGATAACTGCCATCTTGCCCGAATAGGTAAAAGTAAAAATAGTAAAATATAGGGACCCTAAAACGTGCTTATTAATTAAAAAATTCATCAACGAATTTTTTGACCAGACAATACCTTCCTTATCTAAAGGTGACTGAAGGTAAAAATTATAAAGAAATTAAATTTCATAAAGTAGCCATAGCTATGGAAACAGCTTCTATATTAAGAAACTTCTGATTGAAAGATGTCAGTGCCAAGTGAAATTGACATAGTGTGTATGTCTTATAATTTTACTGGAAATATAAGGTCTTTTGCTACAAATTTTCTGTATGGAATTTGTATAAAATACATACAATTGCCGGAAGGTAATGTACAAGAAAAAATTAATATTTAACTTTCGTTCGCATTAGAGCTCTTTATAAGTAAATGTAAAAGAAATATCCTGCCAAACAGACATTTTTCTGGCATTATTAATTGAAATAATAACTGTGAATTTGTTTATTACCACAAATGATATTTTGATTACAGTTAAGAATATTGATTACAAGAATGAATCCAATGAAACAAATTGTATGTTTTAGATTAATTTTTTGTAGTTCAAAGAAAAAATTAAAATTCATGAAATGATCCTTTTCCAAGGCTCATCCGGAGGCTGTGGCCACAAAGGAAAATATATATTGTAACACAAGTACGTAGTATCTTAAATATTTTTCTTATATGTTATATTTATTTACATGAAGGTGTCTTTTACCCACAGAGCTTATCGTACCAAATCTAAAATCAATCAGTAAATACATTTCATATGTTTTTTGGTACATTTAACATTATTAAATCTTCTCAAAATTCGATTGCTTTTTTGTGTGTAAAAGTCGAATCAAATTTTCCACGTTCTAATAATTATTATTTTTTGCTCTTTAGAGAAAAGAAATACTATATTCCGGCATTTTTTTCATGTTCAAATAAAATTGTAGGTTTAGTGTATATCAATGTCAAGTTGTCAAATTTTGACATTTAATCTAACGCATGGCGCATGGTGCTATTGTCTGATTGGTCCATTCATAAATGAAAAAGTCTAGTGGAACCGTCCTGTAGAAAGCCAAACGTATTCGAATGTAAATCAAGCGAGACAAACGTATACCATTGGAGAATAGATTTTTTGAAACGTATACGAATGCGAACGAATGATTTGGAGAATTGAGGCCCAGTAGCAACGGCATGTGCGGGTAATTTAAAGATGACAGATCATCTGTTTGACGGAAATTGTAAATAATAAAGAAGAGAGAGAGTAACAGAAAAAAGAACTAATGTCAAAATCAAATTAAAACTCGCACTCGCTCGCCATCTACAGGTTACATTTTTGAATATGCATCCGTTTCTCCAGTTCAAAATATTGACGTCAAAAAAATCTTTTTTCTTAATTTATTAAGAAACAAATAATTTTTTTTAAATAAAATTTATATTTTTGCGTACGTTTTCAACTTTACTTTGGGAATTTAGTGATAGATATCAGATTTTCGGTACCACGCAAGTAGCCTATTCACTTGCATCAACCATTCGCAAGAATTAATTATCTAATCTACATGTACATGTCTCACATCAACAACCTAAGCACTTACTGCACTGTGAATACGAAACGTGAAACGTCCCATTCACATTCGAACGTACATTCACTATTCACACTCAACCCAACTTACCGATTCAATCCCTTCTCATCACCGTAGCGTCAACAACACTTCGCACTAACACCTACAACAAGACCACCGGTTCTACTTCCGAACAACAATTGTTTAACAATCTCTTGAACAACAATCGCAGCTGCATCAGCTGCAGCAGTCGTGGTCGTGAGTACTCCGCGGCATAAGCGACGACGCGACGACTTGCGACTTTGCCCTAAGCGATATCAAGAGGCGAAGGACGATTGGCCCCGAGGTGATAACAGATAAGGCGATTGGTGATCGACAACTATTTTAACGAATAGAATGCATAGTGTACGACAGTGAATTTCGGGGAATTTGTTTGTAATTTGAGCTAATTGTTGAGCAATTACATACAAGAAACTAAGCGCATTTTAAAGTTAGTTGACAATTTTTAAAAGAGATATCAGTGTTTTTATGTTGTTGGTATAATTAATGAATCATAAATAAGTGATTGGTTATACAGCAATGTATGTACGTGTTTATATGAAACTACTATTGTTACCATATCAACTTTAAACAAAAGGAACATAATATAAAGTATGTTTTAAGAAACAGTACTAAAAAAAATATTTATGCTTTAAGAGGGGTAAATAATATTTACCACTCGACGACGTGTTTGCTAACCGATGGAAACGAGGTCTGGCAATTAGGGCCAGAGCCGTAACTATGGTTTTGAGCGCCTGTGGCTAAAATTTTATTTGCGCCCCTACCTATCAAGAAAATAAAAATTAAATAAACTACTGATGAGCGGTTCGCGAGTTACTAACAACATCTACTTACATGAACATTTTCTAAAATTTAAAACAACTGTAAATCGGATTAGTTTTCATATTTTCATCTAAAAATTTGACACGATTAAAGATAAAGAATATTACGTAGGTATTTAATGCGTGTCGAAATTTCAGATGAAATGAGATCTAAATCGATTTTCGATGTTTAAAATTTTAGAGGAATTTCATATGTTGAAATTGTTAGTAACTCGCGAACCGCTCAACGGCAAAAATTGTCTATACTCTGTTCCATTTACACCATTCAGCAGATGGTGCTCGCATCAGCGCCAGTTTTAATTAACCAAAATTACATTGTGTAAACTTGTTTCTTTTCTCCAATTTTAGCCAATCAGAGAGGTCAAAACTATTTCCTATTCTCTACAATACTGAATGGCTAAAATGGGACAATACATGGCATAAGGAGAATTTCATGCTGAATTCAAATTTTCAAACCGCGTTATCGTATCTTTAACCGGGTCAGAGTTATGGATGAATTTGTAGGAAAGAGTTGAAAAAAATTATTCAAAAATCATCAATAATAAACTGTTATACATAGTAAAATCTATTATACTCTGTTCCATATAAGTCATTCAGTAGATGGCACCAGTTTTAAGTAAACGAAATTACATTAGGTAAACGTGTCTCTTGTCTCCAATTTCAGCCAATCAGAGAGAGAGTTCAAATCTGTGCTCAAATCTCTACAGTACTGGATGGTTTAAATAGAACAAGATGGATACTAAGTATTAAATACCAATATTGTTAACTTTTTGAGTAATTTAAATTTCTATCATAAATTGTTATTCTGGTTAACTATTTTTTAATATAACTCTTCGAGAGATCATCTTAGGCAAAAAATATACGAAACCTTTTACGTACAGCAAATTATGAGCTTTAATTTTGTATTCTTGTAAAATTTTGACTTAAGATGGCGGCAAAATCCGAAGTCGCTAGAGGGTGCAAAATTAGTATGTCTTTTTGGAGTTCCCAATAAAGAGAATAAAATTCACGCCAGCTTGTCACCAATTATTTTCACAAAAAACACCTTGCCGATAATTATTTGTTAAATTTAGAAAATATACTCGTATTTTAGAAATATTTGATCTAAAACCATAGAAATGATTAAAATTTTGCGCCCGTGGCATGCGCCACCTTTGCCACCCCCTAGTTACGGCACTAATTAGGGCCGACCCAAGCTACAGGCAAGCCAGGCGACCGCCTGGGGCGAAATAGGTTTTAGGGCGACATTTTTTGAGACTATTTTTTTGCAAAAATAAATTTAAAATCAAATTATAAGTTTATTGACTCGTCCAGTGCGTAGCTTTAATCATAATGCTGACAATTCCAGTTGCAGCAAACTTATATTAAATCCTATGTATATTTTTTACGTTATACTAAGAAAGAAGAAAGGTTAAATACGTTGGCGATTATATCAATTAAAAACATTGTTATATCAAATACTGAAGAAGTAATTGTTGTTCAGGAAATCTACTGAAATATACCCCCAACATAAAAAAATTGCAACAAAAGCTTTTATACGGAATCCTGCACAGGGGCTGTCCTTAAATTACGTAACGCTTCAAGGGGGGCGGGGTCAAGAGTAGCGTTACGCAGCGTTACGAGGGGGTGGGGGAGGGTTAATGTTTGCGTTACGTAACGATAAAATATAAAAAATATTGCTAAACTTGCTTTAATAGTTTTGAAACATTCAAATTTCGCGGTGCTAATTCGTATATGCAGGCAGTCGTTTGTTTTCAATAACAGCCAACATAATATATCGGGCACAGTTCAAATTCGGGCCAGTGGTCTTTCATTCGTGCAATGCAATTCATATTAAAACATGAATTCAAATAGTGTTGATAAGGAAAAACTTTTCAATAGTTTGTTAAAAGCATATGGAAATGCATATGCTTTTAATTTCTGTGCTGTTATTTTTTCATCTTTATGTACAGGGTGTAAATCGAAAAGTGAAACATAGGAGTTTAACATGGGAAATCAATTTTTCTTTGCGCAAACGTTACCTAATTATTTTATGCAAAAATACTTCAAATAAAAGTTATAGAGATTTAAATGCAGCATCAAAATCATGTGAAACGATTATTTTATCTCTTCATATAAACGTAAAAATTAATTACAAAGTTACAGTTTTTATGAGTTTTTTGTCTAAGCAGCCATGGAATTATGGCAAAAAACAACGTATTTGTTTTTTTTTTGTCATATATCCATGGCTGCTTAGACAAAATGCTCATAAAAACTGTAACTTTGTAATTGATTTTTACGTTTATATGAAGAGATAAAATAATCGTTTCACATGATTTAGATGCTGCATTTAAATCTCTATAACTTTTATTTGAAGTGTTTTTGGATAAAATAATTAGGTAACGTTTGCGCAAAGAAACATTGATTTCCCATGTTAAACTCCTATGTTTCACTTTTCGATTTACACCCTGTACATTAATTTAATTAGTTTCTGTTTCAAATTTTAACTGAATATTAAGGAGGCCATATACTTTTATATACAGTAAAAAAATGGGGGGGGTCAAGTACTGCGTTACGTAATATATGGGGGGGGGGTTCAAGTTTGCGTTACGGGTGAGTTACAAAGAGGGGAGGGGGTATCAAAAATTTCCTAATTTTGCGTTACGTAATTTAAGGACAGCCCCACAGAAAAATACACTAATGCAACAGCCCCTCGCCAATTTGGAAAAAACAAGATTCTTATATTTTTACCTAGGATGAACCGTTAAAGAGTTAAATTAGATTTTCCGAATTGCAAAATAACGAAAAGTATTTACACCGAGACTTATACCTACACTAAGAAATATTTTTTCTTTCCCTATATACAGGGTTAGTCACGGAAGAGTTATTTTGAAAGTCCGTTTGTTTGCAACCCAAAATACTAATGACAATAGACCATATTTAATTGTTTAATGTCAAAATGACAGAACCATCACTGGACAGGCAAAGCAATCGTGAATTAATTTTTTTTGAGAGGAAGCTAGACGCTGATGTAAATTGTATTTCGGGTTGCACACAAACTGACTTTGAAAGTAACTCTCCCGTGACTAATCCTGTATATGGTATTTTAAATATCCATATTTTCAAAAAAATTTCATTCCGATTAAGATTCTGTGATTGTTCGCGAGCAGTGGCGTAACTAAGAGTTCGGGGGCCCACCCGCAAAAAGTTTTTGGGGTCCGTTTTTAATTATAGGGTTTATCATGAAGAACTACATACCACAAGAACTTGTGGAAAACTAGGCTCACTTTCGTCTGAGTTGATATGTTGAGAAGCAAAATAACCAATATTGGAGGCCTGAAAATCCAAGATTAGACACTTTTACATCCCACCAAAGTCATTGTATGTTGTGGCATTTATTATGAAAATATGATTGGTCCGTATATATTTTGAAAATGTAATTGGGATCATAGTCCACTGGTAAAAGTTACAGGGAATTGATTCATACATTTTTGGTATCCCAAATGAAAGAACTTGGATGCGACTAAATATGGTATTAGCAAGATGGATCAGTATTATACAGTCTAAATAGTAGCAATATTGCGAAAATCATTCTCTTATTGTTATTTAATCCCACTTTTTGGTAATACACATTGGCCACCAGGTGTCTTGATTTGACAGCCTCAAACTTCTTTTTATGGGGTTATTTTAAAGGAAAACTCTGGATCAGTTGCAGGAAAATATTTACCAAGAAATCGAAATTCTACCGGCCGAAATGGGGGGTCTTAGCCAATACTATTTTTGGAAATTAACATTTAAAAAAATAAAGGACTAAATAACTTTGTATGTTGCAACAAAAAAAAATGATTAAATTCAAAATTTCGCAGTAGTAACAAAATCATGTAAATTGGGGCCTCTCTAGAGCCGGGGGCCCGTTAGTTACGCCAGTGTTCGCGAGTTATGGACACAAATCGCCTTTTTTATCATTTTTGTACCTATATAGTCTCAACAAAATTGTAATAAATGAGGGGCGCAATTTACAATTTTCGCCTGGGGCGCTCAAAAGTCTCGGGCCGGCACTGCTGGCAATAGACCTTTCCAATTTAAGGAGCTAGAAGATATGCGCAATAGGAATCTGCGCATAGTAAGAACGTAAAGTACAAAGTAGCCACTGAATGGTTTTGTTATATTGTTATTGAAAAAAATTTGCTGTAATAATTATTGTCTGGCATTGGGAATTATTTGAAAGAAAAATACATTAAAATGGGTGAAAATGAGGACCTTCCTTTAAAACGTATTCACTTAGAAGCATAAGCAGCATCTTTGAAATTAATTCCGAAGCAAGTAACCACTAACTCGTTTCTCGTTTTCGTTTCATCAGCCGTACATGATAGCTGTCATTGTGTAAAGATAAGTAACCTATTTTAGCATAAATATATGAATTTGACAGACTGCATTGACAAGAACTGACTATCGTAGTAAAATTAATTAAAATCAAAATCATAAATTATAAGAATATTTCACACAAGTTTGAAATATCTTTAGTATTTCATCAATATAGGCATAAAGGTGTTTCCCGTCATTAATAGAAACCGATATTTTAACGGTAAAATAAACATACAACCCTACAAACAAGGTCCTAATAGCCTACTTACGTCAAGTTTCAAAATTATTTTCAATTTTCAAATAGTTCAAACGCGAAAAAATATTATAATGGAAGACCCATTATCTACACGACAGCTTTGTGAACCCATGAAGTGACATCAGGTATATCGCTTTCAGCGATAAAAATACGAATATATCGTAATAACAGAAATTTGCGAAATTAGTCTTTAACGCCAATTTTTCCAAACATTTTAGAACAATCGCATAATATCCAAACAACAACACTTTTATACCCATACCTTTCACTCAAATGTCAATTCCATTCCAAATATGAACAAAAAATAATTTTAAATAGTATATTCTTTCACCTTGCTATATTAGGTTGATGCATAAGTTCGTAGCGTTTTAGGTTTCTAGGGCAAGAGTGCCTTGGAAAACAATTTATTAGACATAACTCCAACACTACAATTTTAAAAATTATAGTTCTTTCGTATTCCTCTTCGTTACATCCATATGAAGAGCAGATTTAACTTTGATTATAATTGATCAACCGGAAGTACCCTCATTTGAAGATTTTAACAGTTTCTTTTGAAAAACGCTGTTAAATATCATTTTTTCACATTTAATGTTAAAGAATATTTTATTCTCTATACGATTAGATAACATTTTATACTTCATATTCAATGGATATTGAGTTAAAAAATTATAAAGAAATTAAATTTCATAAAGCAGCCAGCCATACAATAACACTAGAATAGCTAATATAATTTTAAAATACTGATAGACAGATGTCAATGTCAAGTGCAATTGACATAGTATGTTAGTGATATAATTTAACTGCAAATATAGAATCAATTCCAAGAAACTTTCTGTATGGAATTTGTATAAAATACATAGAACTGAGGGAAGGTAATGTACTGGAAATATAAAATCTTTCGCAAAAAACTGTCTGTATGGAATTTGTATAAAATACATAGAACTGACGACAAGTTATGTGCTGGCCACATCAAATTTTTAAAAAATGGAATTAGAAAACTACCATATCTTTGGGAAGCAATCGAAAACAATGGAGGAGAATATATATTTGATTAGTTCATATATTTTCTTTATTAAAAAATAAATAAATTTTAAATTCAATAACTTATGCATCAACCTGATACATACAAAATTAATCATCTACACGAAAATAAAAATATTTATAATAAAAATATAAAAAAAACTACTCACCATATACCAGGTTCCAATATCAAATTAACAGTCTCGGGCGCTTCGAATCTATGTCCTGTAACGGAAAATAGAATTAGCACTCATGTCTATACACTAACTTCACGTCGACTAAACTCAGCCCACACCAATAACCTGAAGTTGTCGCGTATGTAAAATATCGCACCAGGCTTGGTAATGGATTGATAACAACTGAAAAGCAGTTTTACTTTATCTGTAATATATTTCTGTTTAAAACACGTTTTTCGGTTATCAGGTGGAAAAGAAATTCATGGTAACCTGTAAATTTCGCAAATATTCAGTAAAGATTTATTGAATTTTGCCGAATTTTAGCGCTACGCTACAGCAGCGGAAATTTATTATACTTTTAAATTATTCAACAGGTTGAAGAGAATTTATGGTTATTTTAACCTTTTACAAAAATGTACTATGTTATATTACATTCTGTTTTCCCTCAATATACGGTAAATGAAATATACACTATTATTGACGAAAGATGGACTATTCAAGGTCTTATGTTCGAAGAAAGAAAACACATCACTTTATACCAGTAGCTTAGCAACATTTTGTATTAAAAAGAGAAAGATTATTTGACCTATGTCTATTTAATTTATGTGGTATGACAGATATACATAAATAGTGGCATTACTTTCTAACACACTATAAATAATAATGACATATGTTGTAGAATTACAGATACCTAATTATCCACTACTCTGCTCTCTGTGCTACTATTTACCCAGTGGCGTTGAGGTTTAAATCAAATTATTATTCCTTGGTTTATAAATTAAGTCTATGTTTTTGTATTTTGCAAAAACATAAGTGAAGAACATAAATCTTTCAGAAAGGTATTTTTTAAAAAGAAATATAATTTTCAAATGAATTACTCTTATTTTTTCAGTTAAAATGTGTCCATAAATATTTCATGTTGCACGCCTATGCAAACGAAATCCAATGAAGTTATCTGCAAGTAATATTATATCAGACGGCTCACAAATGACCTTGAATAGTCATCTTTCGTGAATAACAGTTTACACTCTGTATCTCCCAGTCGATCCCCACGTCATCAATTTCTGATGTAAGAATTACTACTACTTTTATCTATCATCTTTGTCGTACACATATGAGACTCTTACTAGCCATCTCATTATCGTAGATGTTCCAGAGTGGTACACACTATAACTGCACAATATATTTATAAGAATGTCAGTTGTCAATAGGGCTGTTGCAAGAATTTTTATATGACATAAAATTTGAAAATATAACGAAATATCCATTAGATATTTTACAATTAATTATTGAAATTTGTATAATGTTTTGAAAAAGTCACGAGATCTGAAACAGTATATGACGTCACAGCACATACAGTTTAACATGTGATAAACTATCGCCTACTTTTGTTTATATAAACAACAAAACTGTTTTCCTTTTGGCTATGAATGACGTACTGTATATGCTCCGACGTCACAGGAGTTGGGGATTGTTTTTCATTACTCTTTCTGGCGCCAATCTTTTTATTTAATTATTTACGAAAATAGCAATAAATTATTACTTTTACTTTCCGTCACCTTTAATTAACAAAGGTATTGTCTTTGGTGAATAAATTCGGTGATGAGTTTTTAATCAATAAGCACGTTTTAGGGCCCCTAGTACACGATTTTACTATTTTTACGATGATATCTGTATGGATGTATGCGCGTGTGCGTGTGTGTGGATGTAGGTGTGGGTGTAGGTGTGTGTATGTGAGTGTGTGTGTGTGTGTGTGTGTGTGTGTGTGTGTGTGTGTGTGTGAGAGAGAGAGAGAGAGAGAGAGTGTGTGTGTGACAAAAATCTGCCCTGCGATAATTGTAATACTACAATTTCAAAAATTATAATTCTTTTGTATTTTTCTTCGTTACATCCATATGAAGAGCTGATTAGATTTTGGTTATAATTGGTCAACCGGAAGTATCCACACTTGAAGATTTTAACAGTTTTTCTTGAGAAACAATATTATATATATTTTTTTCATATTTAACGTTATTATAAATATTAAAAAATATATTATTCTCTATACGATTTGACTGCATTTTATACTTCATATTAAATGAATATAGAGTTAAAAAAATACAAATAAATTAAATTTCATAAATTAGCCAGCTATGATATAACTACGGAAACAGCTACTATATTAAGAAAATTATGATTGAAAGATATCAGTGTCAAGTACAATTGACATAGTATGTTTGTGTTATATTACTGGAAATATAGGATTTTTTGCTAGAAACTTTCTGTATGGAATTTGTATAAAATGCATACAACTGCCGGAAGGTAATGTACAAGCAATAGAATCTTTTGCAAGGAACTTTCTGTTTGAAATTTGTACAAAATACATAGAACTGACGGAAGGTAATGTGCTGGCCACATCAGATTTTTATATTACTATGAAAAATATTGCATTGAATTCATTTAAAATCATTTTTAAAAGATGTGAAACCGGCTCACACGAATCATATCTACATGACGTAGTCAATTAACCCCTCCCCCCTTGTGATTTGAACCACAATATACTTACGATTAATGACGTGGGGGTCAGCAACTATGCTAGACAAATGCTAGGTAATCAGCTGTAATAAGTTGTTAATACTGCCAGCCATTATCATATAAAAACGACAAGAATTTTTTTTATATATAGAATATAACTTCATAAGGAAAAGCCAAATTTGTGTAGGTGTATAATTTTGTCAGATTTATTAATAAGAGTATTATACAAAATCCAATTATATTCGAGTAAAAATTTAACAAAATTTGCAAGTTACATTTTCATGAAATTTTATCCACCTACGTCAAACGTACCTAATTTATAATTATAATACAGGGCCGTAACTTGTTTTTCATTATTTTTGTAAAACATTTCCAGCCAAGTACAAATGACTTTTACACACCTATTAACAATAAAATCCAATATTGTGTAAAACTCATAAACAGAAGAATATAAGGAAACGTGATATTCTCTGATTGCAGAAGTGTAATAAAATAAATGAATTCCTGGTTTGTTGTTAGAAACTATTGTTGGACAATCGTAAAAGATACATTTTTACAGTTAAGAATGTATACACAACATTTAATATCTTTACGAAGAATTTTGTGAAAAATTCATGGACTTTACCGGGACTTGAACTCAGGATCTTCCTATGTCTGTTGTTTATCTGTCAGTGTTTAAAAAAAGTAACTCGGAGTACTAGAGTAGGATATAAACAAAGAAACGTATGTCTTAATTTAATAGTATTTTCTGTACGAGGATCTAGCCCGAGGGATTGATGTCGTCCGATGGGCATTATCATCTAGTAACGCTCGTGGTACATACAAGATTTTATGTCTCACTAGAGTATGTGAAATAAGTTTTCATTTATAATAATTTTGATTACAACAATGCTTAAGATTTGGCATTGCTAAGGATGTTGTTTAATTGTTTTATTATCACCATTTATTTATTTTTAAAACATCAACGTTCTATATCGTTGGAGATGATGGAATGGGTGAATTTGATGTTTCGGAAGATATTTTATCGAAACGATGGAAAGAAATTATTTTGAATGCTTCTTCATACTTTGAGGAAGACAAACGCGTAAATGTTCCCCTAATTATTCCATTCTCGTCTGTAAAAGATATAAGTATTAAATTTTGGGGTTCGTTTTCACATGACAGATCTCACTTCTTTATTTCTTATGCACTTATTTCTGAATATTATTATATTTTAGAGAGTTTGTACTGCTTTGGATGTGTCACATATGACGGTAAATAATTTCAAAAATGAATTCAAACGTGGATAAATATCGTCCCCAAAAAAATTAATGATCCGTCATCCGTCCAAAATCAATGCGAAACATTGCAGTCTGCAATTTTTTTTCCTAATCAATTTTAAGTATTATAATTAAATTAAAAATGATTTCTTTGTTGTGCTTTCAAGCTGTTTTCGTATTATATTAATTGTTGTAATCAATTAATTTATTAATTGTTCTAATCAATCATTATTATTGTAATGCATTTTAATTAAAAAGAAAATAATTTTCATTATGTACCGTTCATGTTATTTCTAATTTAAAGTCCACAAACGATGATCGGATTATAATGAGGGCATAATTAACCATTATGCCCTCATATAATACACCGGTTGTTATAGATATGTTCATATACACCGTATCCTTGTAATAAACAGTTCTTAATACTTTAGTGAGACATAAAAGTATTCAATTAAATGTCAATTTGACACGAGATATTGTCAAAAATGTTATCTAAAGAAATCAAAGTTTTATTTCTTGAATCTTATTTTAGAAATGGAAATAAATTAGAAAACGGCGATGCCAATATTCTTTTGCTGCCTGTTACAATAAATTACACTTCAAAATTAATTTTGACAACTTGACTTTTGAATTGAATAATGATTAGACATACGTTTCTTTGTTCATGTTCATAGCCTAATCGAAGTTAGTTTTTACTTCCTTGGTACATAAAGAAAGTATTGTAATCGTGAAAAATCTCGGTTTTCAGATTTCAACGGAAATATCCATTTTGACCATCCCTGAAGCTATTTTGACTAATTTCGTCATGACGTCTGTACGTACATATCTCGCATAACTCAAAAACTATAAGCCGTAAAAAGTTGAAATTTTGTATTTAGGACTGCTATAACATCTAGTTATGCACCTCCGTTTTTGGTCATTACATAATTTCCAGAAATGGTACTTTATTTGAAGCCTATAATAGATTTTAATGAAAAACTATTTTAAAATATAATCAAAAACTTTTCAAATTTGGTATATAAGACTTTTATGTCAATTAGAATAACAGTAGATTTTGGTTAAAACAGGCTAACCGGAAGTGATATATTACCTGAAGTTGTTAACAGTTTTTCTTGAATAAAATGGTTTCATTTTGATTTTAGAAATAAATGCTTCAAATAAGAGTTTTAGAGATTTAAATTCTGCGTCTAGCACATCAAGTATTATTAAAATAGCCCTTTGTATAAGCGAGATATGTAAATTTAAAACTTATATAGTTTTTCGTTTTTGTAATGAAGCTTGCTATGGATTAGGACAAAAAATATCAAAAAAATAAAAAAATAGATGTTAATGTCAAATTACGCCAAATACGTGCAATTTTATAATTGGGTCTATACTTCATATTGGTCTTGCGTACAAGGAAGTCGTGTGGGGGCCACATCAGATTTTTTAACCAGCAAGTGTGTCACGCTCTCTGATGAGTATTCAATGCTCTAAATAGGAGGATATACTCGTCCCAATAGTTGCTTTGATGTAAGTTTGCCAGTCTCTCATTGGTACAAACATTACGTACGTCATCAGACAAGGGGAGACATAGAGGAATTCAGCCGCATTTAAACAATGGACCTTTTCAATTTTACGGCTATCTCTTTCTATCGCTGCAAATAGTAAGAAAATGGCGCGAACAACTGCCAGTTGGGCTGTCAAACGAAACGTCAAAAATATTGCAGTCATTAAAATACATGTATTCTCGGTGAAAATTTGCATCGTTAGACATTTTAACGTCAATAAAAGCTTTTGTAACTTATTTCGATAAGATTTTTTACAGTTATCTGAGATATTCTCACATTTTACGTCTAAATTTTTTAGAAACAAATGCCATAGATCTCAGTTGTTCTTACTATGCGCAGATCCCCATTACGCATATCTTCTATCTCTTTAAATTGAAAAGGTCCATTGTAGCTACATTCAAAAACAATTTTCTCATTATTAAAAATTAATATGAAAGATAAAAAATACGGAGACCATAAATTTTCTTAATCTTTCAAAGTAAAGTAAAAATCGTTTATAATATAATTTAATATCTTTGTAAAAATGTAACATAATACGAGCCTCTCTTCCGGTCGAATTGAATAAATACATACAGAAGCAAAATTGAAAAATGCTGAATGAATAAACCAAATAATACCTGTGTTTCAAAAGGAAACAAGTTGTATGTTGTAATGTGCTGAATATGATATTTTTTTTATATATTTCTCAATTTGCTTTTATGTGAATTCATATGAAAAATGTTTTATTATTTGGATAAATTTATGCTATATATAAATTTGTTCCGCCTCTGGGTAAAAATAATTAGCTACTGTAAAACACACATTTAACTGAAATATTGCGCCGTCCATTTTTTCCAGAAATTAATTAACATTCTTAATTAACTTACCTTCAGATAAAAGCCTTTGGATGATATTAACCATATCTTTAGCTTCCTTAACGTAAAATTCATTATCCACATCTGCAGACATGTTTAAACCTGAATTTATTAAGTTAAGGAATCTCAAAAACACAATCAAACTCAATCTCTCAAAAAAAATGCAAAATAATTACGAACTCACCTAAATTCGTTGTAAGAACAGTCACTATGTCAAAAAATGAAAAAAACCGCGAGTGTACTAATCAGAAATCACAGATTTTACTAAAACTGCCAACGAGTTCACGAAACACCTGACGGAGTCGTTATACTATCGCCTCTTTCCCCGCGAGATCGTTTACCCCGTAAAACAATGAGTTGCACTTTTTTCTTTTGCAGGCTCACGTAAATTTTCAACAAAATTCGTACAGTGACAAAAATACGAACAACACGGCGTGAGGCACTAAAAAGACTGATTTTTTAATTTTTACGAGTTGGCTCTGATCACGCTATAAACAATTGTTTAAACTTGTCACTCACAGAATTTATATCGTAGTTTTAATCGACTTATAAACAATTTTATCACGTATATTGTCATAATTTAGATTAAAAACTTCTGTAGGCTGCATAGTGAACAAAGAAAATATTTACTAAACCGAATGGAATTCAGAAATGTGATCCAAGTATATTTGAAAGAAATACAAAACCATTAAATACCCTCTGATGTACATGGTGGCGCCATCTCTTATTTTAATTGAAAATTATTTAGTTCGAACGTTCTTCCGCTTGGCAGCACGTGTCGCGCTAGCATTTGTTTTGAGAGAAATGTCAATGGAAAATAAAAGAAATAACAACCAAGGTTGCTTGATATATTAAGACAGCTCCCATTTTAATACAAATAGAGAAAGTTATTTGTAATTGGTCAATATAAATAACTGTCACACCATTCACAATTCAATTACCAATCAAATTTTTGTTATTTTAAATATGGTTTGCTGATTCATTTTAAAATTTTGAAATTTATATAATTGTAAAATAAATATAAATTTTAAGTTTTTATACAGGAAACGGGCCAAAAATTTTTCATGTACATATTTATTTTAATGTGGAAATTGCAACTTCAAATATTTATTCGGTTTCTGAGAAATATTTCTGATATATCTGATGAAATTTTTATGAATATTGCAACTTTCATTTGAAATGAAATAAAATAAACGAAAAGTATAATACGGGGTATTTCACAACGCCGGGCATCTTCAGTAGATTCCGAGATATAAGACAGTGAAAAATGAATTTTACCTCTGCTATCTCGAAAACGATAAGAGTCACGACTTCGATTAAATGGGACTTTTTGTTTATCTTTGAAACATATCGTAGATGTGCTTTTGTTTGCCGAAAATGTTTCATATAAAATTTTATTGTATTTATACAGGGTGTTATGTAAGTAATGTACCATACGCTATCACTTAATAAACAAGGTTGCAATGTATCGTAATCTGCAATAATTTCTTTTCTAATGTGCTTGTTGCAGCTGTAAAAGCACTTCAAGATGGACCAATAGCAATTATTTATTTGAATAAAGAATTATTTAAAAAACACAGTAGTTGGAGTGAAAACAACAACACTTGTCAATTTTGAAGGATTGATATCAGATGTGAAACTTTGGCGACTGTTTTAGCGCAATTCTCTGTAAACCAAATGCATGTAGGTATATTCTTGACTAATGAAAGTAACAAGCATTTCTAAATTTGTAAATACTGTGCCACTTATTGCAAATTTAACATCATTTATTGTTTTTTGGAACAACTTGATTTTTAAATTTTAATTTATTAAGAAACTGTTTCGTAATTGGTGGATTTTACAGTCTCACAACTTTTACAACTTGACAGATTGAGCAAAATTATAACTTCTTTTAGTGACGTTTTCTGTCTGTTTTATTTATTTTACCTATGTATATTTTCAAAATACATCATCATTAATATTTTGTAGGAATGATGAAATATAAATATGATAATAACTTAATCAGTAAAATAACTATTTTTTTTTTAGGGTTAAAGTGTTAAAATTTATACGGTTAACACGGTTTAAATCCCAAATTCGTAAATTATTATTTATAATCCTGCGTATGTGATTGGGTAATTTGTTTATTGTATAAAACAACAAAAATCTATTAATGATCAAATTTATGTGAAACTTTGTATGTATCAAAAAGCTCTAATCAAGCTTTCCTTAGGTAAGATCAAGCAGCCTTGTATTGTAATAATCTGTTTCAAGATATATTAGACTGACTTTCCTAAAATGGCGGATGGAATGTTTTTACTATTTGCCACTAGGTGTCTCAATTTGTTAGGTTAAAATAAATAATAATAAACAAAATCTCTATCGAATGTGCTAATTGATTTATAGAATGTCATTTAAAAAAATATATACATACTCGCATACAGGGTGGTGGCGGTTAGGGGTGAACATAGGGATTTAACATGGGATTTTAATTTTTTGCAATTTCCTGCTCTTCTGTTCATTTTACGGCAAAAACTGTAGAGTGCAAAATTGCACAGAATTAAAAATTGCATACAAAAATGTATTTACATTTATTATGTTTTTGGTTTCTTCACAATTTTAAAAAGAAATTTCAAAATTTCTGTTATTTTGTAGCAATAGCCAGGGAATTTATTTTTTTCTGGTTGTCAAAAATTATTTATAAACGTCAACCATGCGTTAATCTAACTTAAAAATTAAATAAAAACAAACAACTTTTAATTTTAATACGCATTTTTTATTAGGTATACCATTTAATAATAAACCAATTCCAAATGTATCAACTACGTAGAATTTTGATTTGTCATAGCCAATACCATTTCTTCATTCACTTCGTTATGACGTCTTCTATTATTATTATTATCATTATTATTATTGTTATTATTATTTCCTTCATTACCTTCGTTCACAGCTGCACTAGCTGTGTTCTCAAATTTTTTAACAAGTTTAGAAATTGTTGCTATAATAGGAATTGGTGTATTTTCGTACTATATGGAAAACAAATCACGTATTCTTCTAAAACTATTTCCACCATAATAATTTTTTATAACGAAAACTCGTTCCTTATTCGAATAAACATTAAATTAACTTTTTATTAGAGAAAATTTCGAAAATTTGACAGAAATTGAATGACATTATTATGTTTAAACATTTGAGTTATAAGTCACGGCTATTGCTACAAATTAACAGAAATTTTGAAATTTCTTTTTAAAATTGTGAAGAAACCAAAAACATAATAATAAATGTAAATACATTTTTGTATGCAATTTTTAATTTTGTACAATTTTGTACTCTGCAGTTTTTGCCGTAAAATGAACAGGAGAGCAGGAAACTGCAAAAAACTAAAATCCCATGTTAAATCCCTATGTTCACCCCTAACCGCCACCAGCCTGTATACAGGAATGGTCACTTATTACGAACCCCACGGGAACGGTAAAAACGGTTCGATATAAACGAAGTTTGTTATACACGAAAACAATACCATTGTTCTCATACATTTCCTACTTTTAAGTTAGTTCGTTTTATACGGAAGTTCGCTATAACCGGGTTCGCAATAAGCAACATTACTGTATAACTTTATGTTATAGTTTAAGAACCACTGGTTTAAATTTTCTCGTCAATAAGTGAACAACCCTGCTTCAGCTAAAGAATCTTATTCAACAGGAAATAGCCTGAATATTGGAACGTGTAGAGAGGAGCTTCAAAAATCAGTTGCATCAATATACAGAATGTAACACCTAAACCGACCACCGCCATTATTTTCTTTATTATTATAGTTACAAAAAAATACTATAGGACAAAATTGTAGGAGACCAAAGAGGACATTCCATTAGAGAAGAAAATATTTTTTAAACCAGTGTTTCTCAAGTTACAACAAAGTTATATTTTTTCAAATGGGCTTATACTTATTTTTTATGCCTATTCGATAGCGTATTTTTTTCTTAATTCAACCCTGTTTTAATTTTACATCCTTAAATAATAAAAATATTAAGAAAAATCCAAAAGAAATTTTATCACTTCTGTCTACCATATCTTGAAACATCTTAAGAGCATACCTTTCTCGTTTTCTATTTTATAAAATTAACAAAAAGGATACATTGCAGCATCTCCTTCACATTTCCTAGCGCCTCCTCCTTCCCTAGAAACCTCTGCATCTCTTTCCTCAGGTCATGGAACGTGCAGTAATACCCCGGCAATTCAATATCCTTATTACACGACTCCGGGTGTAGACATTGCCGCAGAGGAAGCTGCCCATCGGTCACGAATCGGAACCCAGGCGAGGAAGGGTCGACTCCCAGTGCGCGGACATAGTGGTCGAAGGAACGCAACGCAGCTTCCAAAGGTTGACCTGCAGATTTGATCAGTTCTTCCGTTAGAACGGACGAAGAGGTTAGCTGCTCGGAGAGGATGTTGGAGTTGACGTCGGCTGTGGAGGGCTTGATGAGGTATTGTTGCGCGCCGATCACCTGAAGAAGAAGAAGAAATCATTAATTGATGTACCAGAATGATATTTGATGTTATCGGCCTAATTTTCTAAGCAAAATTGTTAAAATTAACAACCATTTTCAGTTGTTAATTTCAATGTCAGTTGCTAAGTTCAAAATCCCAATTCACTATTACATCAAGTTGCTAAAATTTAACAACTAGTCATTACGTCGAGTTGTTACTCTGGCAACTGCATTTCTCTCGTTGTTAGTATTGAACAATCGTTGTTAAATGGTTTTTCTTGAAAATTTTGCGTTAGGAAATAAACTTTTACTGGAAATAGAGGGACGACAACAAAGATACACTATTTATAAACTATATACCTACATGCCCAATAATTATATACATTTTTAAACAAGACTTTAGATTTATGCAAAGAAATTTGCGAGATGTTAGTAATCCATTCCCGATACTAATATCGGGAAAAAAATATTTACAGAGATATTCAAACTGAGCAAGTGTCGTTTAATTTGTGAATTGGATGGTCTCATGCTTCAAGCATACTGAGTCAGTATATGCCCGAAGGTCTCATGTTACAAGATGAAGGGTTTAAATTTATTCCAAACTTAAATATTTTAATTCTTAATATTGAACAAATTTTCAAATATGCTCCCGAAAAGATCTAAATTCATTTTTTTTATTTTTTTTTCATTTATCTTACACATTTAAATTTAAACAGCCATTTCAACAATGTCAAATTTCTATTATTTTTACTGCAAAAACTTCTAGACGATGGTCATGCGTCATTCCAGATGATAAGATTCTTGAAATTTCGAAATCGATCGCATGGAATTGAATAAACATGCATACTAAAATGGAGAACTTAATTTCTACGCACATCTCGTAGCTCGCAGTGAAGTCACCCGTGCGTTCAATTACCGTCGATCAACAATGTGTGATTTGTCGTAAAAATAAATACAGCTACTTGTATTACACACTCGAATGCTATAAGCTGGCCACTTATACATACAAATATATATATACAAATAAATGTAGCAAAGTAAATAAAAACGTTACAATATATTTGATACCATTTTCATTTGTAAAATACATAACGTACATTCCATAAGTTTTCGCACAAATTTCAACAATTTTCTTTTATATAAAAAAATGAGTTTCTAAAATTATAGTTACTGCTACAAGATAACAAAATTATATTATTAACAGACAATGATAAAGGTATAAAAATACAGCAAATAATTTTTTCTTATCATATTACAAACTTATAATTCACTTGCTATTGCAATTAACTACCGACATTGTAATATTGCATACATGCTTTGTGCATTATGAAAATTATATTTTCAATAGCAAAAATGTTAATTCTCTATCACCCTACAAGAAATTTTTGTTTCAAATCAGTAAAAAATGCTTGTAGTGAGTGTATAAAGTACAGTCTACGTTCCTTCCTTGTAAGGACGATGACAAGGTCGAGAGAATAAATTAATTCTAGCAAACTTTGCACTGGATTGCATTTCAGTCTAACAGAAATGCAGCTATTTATAAAGGACAATCAACAATCAATTGAAAATGAATTGAAGTCTTTATATTTGGAAATATCATAGACAAAGATGTATAGAATTTTGTGGCTAATCTGGTTAATGCGTTTTACGAAGACTTTCACATCTTTTTTGTACTGGTACGTTTTCTTTTTATTCGCGTGGAAAGTTAAATAAATATAGGTGTTAACGACATTTTTGTTGTTCTTTTTCGAAGTAAATTTGTTTTGTCTTGTTTTAATTATGAGAACCATGTTTACTTTTACTTAAAGGTAAAAATTTTGTACACAACTCTTAAAATTGTAAGCCAAAGTTTATTGATTTTAAGGAAGAATACAAATTATAGGGATCCTCCAATATACTTTTAGGGTAAAAATTGTCAGTTGACTAAAGCCCGGATGGAATGGCATGGTCATTTTCTGATAGGTAAAATTCACAGCAATAAAAGGCTTTAGCGCCCCCTGCAACGATTGAAAATGGCTGGCATTTATTATCGGCTACCATTTACATATACATGTCATTTTATGCAGGTCCCCATACAGAGAATACCTAAATTCTAAAGTATCATTTTTTAAAACAGCTGGGTAGATCGTCTTTTTTTCGGGGTCTAGTTATTTTTTGCATTCATTTACTTGGCGATAGCAGAAGGATTCAAAGTCGAATTTGAAATAGTGTAAATGTGTGACGTAGATGTTAAAGCCATTAAAAACTGAAATATTTTAAAAACTAATAACCTTTTTACCTTCCGTCATACCTTTAGGTAAGGAAGGTATTGTTTTCGGTCAAAAAATTGGATGGTACGTTTTAGAGTCCCTAGAATACGATTTTACTATTTTTGCGATGATGTCTGTATGTATGTATGTATATATATATATATATATATATATATATATATATATATATATATATATATATATATATATATATATATATATATATATATATGTGTGTGTGTGTGTGTGTGTGTGTGTGTGTGTGTGTGTGTGTGTGTGTGTGTGTGTGTGTATGTGTGTGTGTATGTGTGCATGTATGTATGTATGTATGTATGTATGTATGTATGTATGTATGTATATATGTGTATGTACGTGTGTGGGTGTGTGTGTGTGTGTGTGTGTGTGTCTTTGAAAAATTCTGATAGACAGACGTCAATGTCAAGTGTGATTGACATAGTATGTTTGTGTTATAATTTTACTGCAAATATGGAATCAATTCTAAGAAACTTCTGTGTGGAATTTGTACAAAATATATAGAACTGAGGATAGGTAATGTACTGGAAATATAGAATTTCGCAAGAAACTGTCTGTATAGAATTTGTATAAAATACATAAAACTGATGGAAGGTAATGTGCTGGCCACATCAGATTTTTTAAATTATATTAGCTGTTTCCAGTGTTTTTGCACAGCTGGCTGCTTTATGAAATTTAAGTTCTTTATAATTTTTTAACTCAATTTCCATTCAATATGAAGTATAAAATGTAATCAAATCGTATAGAGAATAAAATATTCTTTAATATTTATAACATTAAATGTGAAAAAAGATATTTAACAGCGTTTTTTCAAGAAAAACTGTTAAAATCTTAAAATGAGGGTACTTTTGGTCGACCAATTCTAACCAAAATCTAATCAGCTCTTCATACGGATGTAACGAAGAGGAAGACGAGAAAATTATAATTTTTAGAATTGTAGTGTTGCAGTTTGGAGTTATCGACGGAGAAAAAATCGTCTCACACACATATACTCACAGACATACAGGCATCATCGCAAAAATATTAAAATCGTATTCTAGGGACACTAAAACGTGCTTATTCATTAAAAACTCATTTTTTGACCCAAACCAATACCTTCCATACCTAAAGGTATGACAGAAGGTAAAAATCAGAGTGCAAGGCCCCATTAAGAGTTGTTAGAAACTCTGGCATGGTCGACATGTTGAATAATCTTGGCTACTTTGTTTAACTTTTCTAATTTTGTACTACTGATGATGAGAACTTAGTTCTCGAAATACTTCTTTAATTTTTATTCAAAATAATTTTAAGGTTACGGGGCAATTTTATTTGTTTTAGTTAACATTTTTTAAACTTTTATATTCTTTATCATACAGTTTTAAAATCTAGTTTTAATATAAATGATCCATTTTCTAATTTTTTACTATGTTATTATTTGGTCAGTATTATTATGGTTATACGGATAATAATATTATTAATATTGATACATTTTTCAAAACAACAATAAACGCTATAGTGAGATATCTCAGAAACATTCTATGCTGTAAATTATAAAAACCGTGATTTATATGATGTACATATAATATGAAGTTAAATAATAAATTTTATTGTACATATATATTAAAATCCTTGCATATGAATGAAGAATAAAATACGTGTACTAATTACATATTCTCTTCATTTCTATTTAATTTAAATATTAATCTAAATGCCATATACATTTAAATTAATTTTATCTGTTTTAAAATCTCACATTATACATTCTAAAGTATAGTACCATCTACTTCTCCAGTATCTCTATAATGAGGAAATTAAAAATACAAAACATTCTCATTAAACATTTCCCAGCCATCTACGATCCTAAATAGGGGTTGTTAAACAAGTGAAACAATTGAGAACTAGTTCACGTATCAAGTATGCCGTGGAGAGATAAAAATAAGAGCTGCAACTCGCACTGTATATTTATAGGACAGGAAATCGTTCCTTCGCAACAAACATTTCAAATTCGAATAAACCGGCTCTACAGGTCTGGATTAAGAGATAAATTATTGAGAACAGGACCGAACTGGGGGGGGGGGATTCTTATCAGGGAAGGGATCAAATTGCAAACTTTCAAGAAGGTTTCGTAACATACATATCAAAATTCCACTTAATTTAGTGACATGAAAATCCAATTTACTTTATGTATATCATTAGTTTTGTCCAGGTTAATAATAGTATTCCCATATCTTGTTTTTAAATTAGGAAATTTAAAATGAAAAGTGAAATTTACTATATTTGCAATACATTTAAATTTTGAACTTTTAAAATGAAAGCTGATCTGGCATAAAACGACTAACAACTTTTTACCTTCCGTCACCTTTAGGTAAGAAAGGTATTATTGTCTTTGGTCCAAAATGTTGGTTGTATGTATTTTATATACAAATTCCGTACAGAAAGTTTCGAGCAAAAAGATCCTATATTTCCAGTAAAATTATAAGACAAACACACTATGTCAATTTCACTTGACTCTGACATCTTTCAATCAGAATTTTCTTAATATAGTAGCTGTTTCCATAGCTATGGCTACTTATGAAATTTAATTTCTTTATAATTTTTACCTTCCGTCAGCTTTAGATAAGGAAGGTATTGTCTTTGGTCAAAAAATTCGGTGATGAGTTTTTAATGAATAAATACGATTTACTATTTTTACGATGATGTCTGTATGCATGGATGTATGTATGAATATATGTATGTGCGTGTGACGATTTTGTCGGATCGCATAACTCCAATACCACCTTTCCAAAAATTATAATTTTTGCGTATTCCTTTTCTTTACATCCTTATGAAGAGCTGATTAGATTTTGGTTATAATTGGTCGACCGGCAATACCCTAATTTGAAGATATTAACAGCTTTTCTTGAAAAAACGCTGTTAAATATCATTTTTTCATATTTAATGTTATTATTATCTATACGATTTGGTAATATTTTATTTTTTTCAGTAATATAGAGTTAAAAAATATGATGTGGCCAACACCAAACCTCCCGCTATTTAATTTTTATTAATTTAAATATACATATTTAGTTATTGCGGAAACTGTATTACGATCTATTTTATATAACTATGGTTCTATTTACTAGTTTCTTTTTAAAACGTTACTGTTATTAATTTGAAATGATTAGTTCTTTGACAGTGACATTTATCTGTCAGTTACATACATTTAAGATATGAACTGTGTAACCAAGGAGTTGTGCTTGTTTAAAGCGTAGGCTCCGGGATTAAATTTATAGATAATTTTATAAATTTATCCATAAAATATATAGAAAAAGTATTAATGCAAATCTGTAGAAAATTTAATAATCTTTAATTTTTATAATAACATTAATGTCGAAAAAATAACATTTAAAGATATTTTTCGAAGAAAAACTATTTTGAGCTTCTAGTAAAGTGCTATTTCCGGTTATCTAATTTACACCAAAATCTAATGGGCTCTTTCCATTACAGAAAAAGTTCGAAATACAAGGTTTCAAAATTTTCTGAATGATAGTATTTGAATTAGAGTGGAGGATCCACATACACATACACACAGACATCATCGTGAAAATGTTAAAATTGGATTCTAGGGACCTTAAAACATGCTCATTTACCAAAATCTCGATATACGATTTTTAGCACGATCCCTATACCTTCCTTACCAAGGGTAGCGGGAGGTAAAAATTATAAAGAAATTAAATTTCGTAAAGCAGCCAGCTGTGCTATAACCATGGAAACATCTAGGGTATTAAGAAAATTCTGATTGACAAATATCAGTGTACCCCTCATATAATTGAATTCTTTCAAGAAAGAAGTTTTTTTTAGAAATTTCGATTTTTTAATCTTTTCTTCAACGCATAGAATAGGTCAGGAATTCCAGCTGTTTCTAATATCATTTTAATGATATGAATTAAAAGTTCGTGTTCATATACTGTGAAATATGTAAAATAAGTTATTTTTATTATTCAGCAGAATCTATTGTTAATGTTATAAAAGAAGCAGTCAAAGTATGAGTTTTCAATATAAAGAAAATCTACCCTGAAATCAGTAGCAGCATCTTCCATATTTTACTCGAATATTTTTATGCAACAAGTTTTATAAACTACTGTCTAAAAAGTTCATAAACGAGTCACATACTTTACTTTTTCTACGAATGCACAGCAGAAATACAGAAATACACTTTTTAAATTATTTACCGGTTTCAGGATATTATTCCATTGTTTACATGTACAAAAGTAGGCTGGTAACTAAGTAATAACTGTATCTATACGGTAATATTATTACTATACTGATTTGTCAACAACGGTCTACAAAATGAAAATAAAATAAAATGACAATATAATGCTCTTCATTAATACAAAACAGATAACGTTAGCGTATCGTTTTAAATACGGTATACTTTATTCTAAAGTAATAAACATGAGGAATAAAGCACATAATTTGAATATTTGTCATATTGACATATGTCAAAATAATTGTTCTGTTAACCATAGCATTCTGAAAGTAGCATTAATGAGAGAATTAAAAAAAAATATTTAGCAATAAAGTCTTCATTTTCTGAAATCAATAAACTATTGAACAAACCACGGATGTTATGATTCATAACAAGCCTTAGATGTCTTAAAATCCTCGCTCTACGAGCTCGGATTTCAAACCGACATCTGCGGCAGTTATGATATGCATAACATTCCTAGGTATGTTAATAAACTATTATTCACGAAAGATGACTATTCAAGGTCATCTGTGAGCCTTGTGATATAATATTGCTTGCAGATAACTTCATTGCATTTATTTTGCATAGGCGTGGAACATGAAATATTTATGGAAACATTTTAACTGGAAAAAAGAGAGTAATTCATTTGAAAATTATTTTTCTTTCTAAATAATGCTTTTCTGAAAGATTTATGTTCTTCACTTATGTTTTTACAAAATACAAAAACAGATTTACCTTATAAACCAAGGAATAATAATTTGATTTAAACGTCAACGCCACTGGGTATATATTAGAACAGAGGGCAGTGCAGTAGATAATTAGGTATCACGACATATGTCATTATTATTTATAGTGTGTTAGAAATGCCACTATTTACGTATATCTGTCACACCACATAAATTAAATAGACATAGGTCAAATAATCTTTCTCTTTCTAATACAAAATGTTGCTAAGCTACTGTTGTAAAGTGATGTTTATTCGTTCTTCGAAAGAATGACCTTGAATAGTCATCTTTCGTGAATAATAGTGTAGCTATTATTTTTACATATGAATGACAGATGCCAGCTCCAACAGCTACCTTCAGCCCGTGCCTAATGAATTAACTGCTAATGGTTGTTTGCTTTACTCCGTATCTAATACGATTTTTATATTTATATGAATTAAAAGAAGAATATGTAAAATATTCGCTGCATCAAAAATCAACAGAATACTGCTTGATTATTTTTTGTTTTTTTTTTATCTCGCTGGGAGATATTGTGTTGGATAATGTTGGCGTGCATATCTGCCTTTTTTCCTGTAAACTTTCTTAATTTTTAAACCATATTATTAAGAACAATCACCTCCAAAAATGGCCAAGTTATGATTATAATTGGTATTTAATATCTTTATAGTTCCTTTATACAGTAATTAATACAATTATATTTTGGCGTGATGTGTGTTAATTAAGCAGCAGTGTTTCTCCACTCGTTTCACTTCCGGTTGGCGGTAGTGCCCCGGTTCCGCCGCCACTGCTTCGCTAGGCAGGCTTCTCTTTCATTATGAAGTGAATAAATGCAAGTAATAATTGGTCACGCACCGATACGCAATTCAGCCTACCGGGGGAAACATTCCCGAACGTTCAACTGTTTCAATTAATGTATTATATTAATAAATGAACATCGCGATGACACTTACTTTACTTGTTTAACGGAATCGTATAACAAAACAGAAGAAAAACTGTATATTCAAACAGTACAATGTACAGATTTAATCAAAGAAACAGATAGCATTATATTTTTTTATTTCTAAGGAGATATAATTATTTTATTATATATTTAAATATATATGTGGTATCTCAACCCTAAAGATTTAATAGTCAAGGTCTACATTATGTTTCGGTTCGATACGTACAAGAGGGCTTTATTATTATCGAAGTCGTAACACTCAAAATATACATATAAAACTACTTAATTACATATTATTAATATACCAGGCTCAATAGAAAATAAGTTGTTAATGTATACACAGGATGGCTATAAAGTTTTAGGACTTCCCTTATAAATAAGACAAAAGCCGTTATATCTTCAAAATCACAATGGGCTACTTGCGTGCCATTTTTTACCTTCCGTTACTTTTAGGTAAGGAAGGTACTGTCTTTGTTCAAAAAATTCGGTGGTGAGTTTTTGATGAATAAGCACGTTTTAGGGTCCCTAGAATACGATTTTACTATTTTTACGATGATGTCTGCATGTGTGTGTGTGTGTGTGTGTGTGTGTGTGTGTGTGTGTGCGCGCGTGTGCGTGTGCCTGTGCGTGTGTGTGTGTGTGTGTGTGTGTGTGTGTGTGTGTGTGTGTGTGATAAAATTTTCTAATGCGATAACTCTAATACTACAATTCCAAAAACTATAATTCTTTCGTATACCTCTTCGTTACATCCATGTGAAGAGCTGATTAGATTTTGGTTATAAATGGTCAACCGGAAGTAATTTGAAGATTTTAACAGTTTTTCTTGAAAAAACGATGTTAAATATCATTTTTTCACATTTAATGTTATTATAAATATTAAATAATATTTTATTCTCTATACGATTCGAATGCATTTTATACTTTATATTAAATGGATATAGAGTTAAAAAATTATAAAGAAATTAAATATCATATATTAGCCTGCTACGCTATAACTCTGGAAACAGTTTCTATATTAAGAAAATTCTGATTGAAAGGTGTCAGTGTCTAGTGCAGTTGACAGTATGTTTGTATTATAATTTTACTGGAAATATAGGATCTTTTAATAGAATATGTATAAAATACATACAACTGCCTTAAGGTAATGTACAAGAAATAGAATCTTTTGCAAGGAACTTTTTGTATAACATTTTTAATACAAAATACATAGAACTGACGGAAGGTAATGTGCTGGCCACATCAGATATTTTAATTAATATTTTTGAAGAGACGATAAAAACTTGCTACCATATTTTTTCTTTTGGCAAAATTTTCATTAACTGGCCAGAAAAAAATAAATGAAATTTTAATATTTAAATTACCGCCGTGTATGACGTAGATTTACGCCGAACCTATGAACGGCCGTAAAGCAATAACATCGGTACGCCCCATAACAACGGCATGTGCGGGTAATTTAAACATAACAATTATTTAAAAATGAGGTTTCTTTTCAAAACCTATAGAAGAATAGAAATGTACGAAATATTCAGGTGTGAAGATTTTGCATGAATCCATTTAAATACTGGACTAGGAAACCAAAAGAATACATTACTATGTCTTGCTTAAAATAGATGGGCAACTATGATACCTGAATAATTAAACAGGGGTGTATTAAAATATTTCTTGTTTATTTTGATTATAATAGAATATTTTGTCCTTTACACTATTTAGTTTGGCAATAGACCTTTTCAATTTAAAGAGATAGAAGATTTGCACAATAGGGATCTGCGTATAGTAAGAACAATTGAGATCTATGACGTTTGTTTTAAAAAAAATTGACGTAAAACGTGGGAAAAATGTTTGACTTTAGAAAACTTCTCAGAAAAAGTTACAAAAGCTAAAATGTCTAACGATGCAAATTTTCACCGAGAATGCAGGTATTTTAATGACTGCAATATTTTTGACGTTTCGTTTGACAGCCCAACTTACCCGTTCACTTCTTCGGATTACTTACGGTTAGTTACGGTATGATATGGTTAATGGTGGCGCCAAAAATCGTTGGTTCACTTGTTGACACCGTGCTTGGTGGTTATGTATATTCTGCGACATTTAATACTGTCAAAAATAGTGTCTGACAATTAAAATGCATTAACGGAGAAATATAGTTTTTTCCATATTTGTCCAAAAAAGAGTTAACGAAAATAATGTCACCCTGTTTGACATAAGACCACGACTCCGACTGTTTTGACTTTTGACATTTCAAAAAAATACATGATAAAAAGAGATAGAAATAGTGAACAGAGAGCTGACCCGACTCACCCGACTCGCAAACCCGTTCAGCTATGAGCACTGATCCAAGCATACCGAGTATGTTGTTCCTAGCGCCCGAATGTGTGAACGTACCTGAACGCAACGCAACATACCGCAAGTGAACGGTTGTCACCCGAAATCGCCTAATATTTGCAGTGATAGAAAGAGATAGCCGTTAGATTGCAAAGGTCTATTCTATGAACTACCTTAGTGTTATTTTTAATTTCCTCTAACAGAAATTCAGCATAAAATTAGCTTCACAACGATACCAAATAGTTTTTCTTCAACCATTTCAAAATGGCGACCATTTATTTTCAAAATATGTATTAATAAAATTCCATACAAAATTAAACATAGCAAGCTATGAAACAATTTTACGACTTAAATTCAATTAAAAAATTGTTAGAGCACTTAAATTTTATGTAGATAAATACTTTTATTTTTTATTTTTAGATATGCTCTGTTCCATATAAGCCATTCAGTAGATGGCACTGGCAACAGCGCAAATCTGAAGTAGCCGAAATTACATTGGGTAAACTTGTCTCTTGTCTCTAATTTCAGCCAATCGGAGAGGTCAAAACTATTCCCTATGCTCCGCAATACTGAATGGCTTAAATATGGAACAAGGTATAAATACTTTATATAATAATAATTCGGAGATAAATAAAATTCTACTAAATAAACTGCAGATTATGAAGTGAAATCAATGCATTATCTATAACCAAGGTATAAGGGTGCTATGAGATTTCTTTATAGTTTTATATTGTTATAGCAGAACTTTATAATCGATTATGTATTCATAATAATTATAGGTAAGGCTAAAGAATAATTCCATTAACTTTCATATTTTATTGTAACATAAATATCATGTAACTAATTAATTATTTCATTGACATCAATATTAAAACATAAACGTTTTAATTTGATAATTATCCATCAATGTTGTATAGTTTTCCATAACTCTAAACATAAATTAAATATTGACGTACATAATTACTTGAGAA
Source organism: Harpalus rubripes (assembly GCA_963082715.1). NCBI lineage: Eukaryota > Metazoa > Arthropoda > Insecta > Coleoptera > Carabidae > Harpalus > Harpalus rubripes. The sequence continues at coordinate 4,070,006 of OY720456.1, read as the reverse complement.
AATAGTTTAGGCTACTGTTAAAAAATAAGAAATCGATTAAAATTTACAGTAAAAAATAGTAACAGTACATGTGGCATGTTTAGTCATTATCAACTATATAATAACACCAATTGTTCTAATTACGAATTTTCTTTATTATATCTAAAAGCTTTGAAGATAACTTACGAAATATTTTTATCAGTGACGTAGTGTAATTTTAGTTATAACGGGTCTAGCGTCCTACTTACTAAAACGTTTACAAAACACGACGAAAAAAAGTGAAATCCAACGGCAAATGTTAAACACAAATATTAAAATTCGTATATTTTTTTCTAATAATTAATAAAATAATCTATAAATTCGAGCGACATTTCCAAAGGAAGTTGTTTCATTTTGTTATTGTTATTTTTATTACCGACAATTATTGATAATTCTGGAACATTTTTATACAGGAAACATGAATTAAATTAAAGTCTAGTTAATTGACAAGACTTCCTGGGACCAAATTGAAAACGTTGGTCGCTTTATCTCGTGTTGAAGTCTCCCAACTTTTTATTATCTTAAAATGGTTTTAATGCAAACAGTTACTTTCTAAAAATAAATACAAGGCTTAAGTAATGTATTTTTTGGTGTATTGGAAAAATCCAAAAAGGAAAAAGCAAATTTCACGCTAAATAAAATTTATTAAAGTTCTTTATATTTTATTTAAATAATATATAACCATTACTTTTTAACACAGTATAAATTAATTAAATATAAAATTAAAACTTTAAAAAATTGTGGTCCAAATGGCTGGTGATAATGGGTCGACTGATATATTAATGGTCATCGTCTAGTCCAGATTTAGCTTCTAGAGAGACCCTTCACTTTTGGTACAATGAAAAGCAACTTTGAACAAATTTAGTGCGTTCAGTAAAATCTACCACCAAGACAATACTCACAGGAAAATGTGCAGGACTTAGGGATCCAATACCTAATAGAATAAAAGCCGGTATTACTAATAAATGGCGGAATACTTAAATAACAAATTCAGTTTTGTAAGTTTAAAATCTATATTTTAAACTGGTCGAAAGAAATTTGTAGAAATTTGCCACCATTTACGTAGATTTTATAATTTTTACCTCCCGCTACCCTTGGTAAGGGAGGTATAGGGATCGTGCTAAAAATCGCATATCGAGATTTTGGTAAATGGCCACGTTTTAAGGTCCCTAGAATCCATTTTTAACATTTTCACGATGTGTGTATGTATGTGTGGATCCTCCACTCTAACTCAAATACTATCATTCAGAAAATTTTGAAACCTTGTATTTCGAACTTTTTCTGTAATGGAAAGAGCCCATTAGATTTTTGTGAAAATCGGATAACCGGAAATGGCACTTTACTCGAAGCTCAAAATAGTTTTTCTTCGAAAAATACCTTTAAATGTTATTTTTTCGAGATTAATGTTATTATAAAAATTAAAGATTATTAAATTTTCTATAGATTTGCATTAATACTTTTTCTATATATTTTATGGATAAATTTATAAAATTATCTATATAATTTATATCCCAGAGCCTACGCTTTAAACAAACAAAACGCAGTTATTCAAATGTATGTAACTGACATAAATGTCACTATCGAAGAATATCAAAATAATATTAGTAACGTTTTAAAAAGAAAAAGTAAGTAGAACAATAGAAAAGGAATTCAACATAGTTTCCAGCATAAGTAATAATGTAGGTAATGTATTAAGATTAATAAAGATTAACGATTCACAAAAATGTTTAAGCTAATCCCCTTTTTTGAATTAGTGAATTTTATTCTATCCCGGTATTTTAAATTTAATTAATTTTAGAGCAACGCCTTATGTCATGAGTGCCCTCGGGGCTCTGGGTTCGAATCCCACTCTGTAATTGGGATTTAATTCTGTTGAGGGGTTTGAAAAAAGGTAGTTACTTGGATTAGATTAGATTATATTTTAAGAAATAAACTGTCAAAATTAGAGTAAAATTCGCTAATCCAAAAATAAGGATTAACTTAATCTTTTTTGTGACTCGGGCTGTAAATGGTGGGAGGTATTATGTTGGCCACACCAGTTTTTTTGTTGAAAACCGGCCCAACTAATATGAGTTTGGGCTCGTATATTCATATGTAGAATAACATAATAACAAATAAAATTCATGTAAATTGTTTCTGAAACAAGTAACATTCGAGGCCTATATTCTAGGTTAGGTAGAAAAAAAATTACAATCAAGATATAAAATTATGACCTTACCAATTTTTCCATATAAGACCAAGTCTTATTTTTATGACAGTTAATATTACTTTTTTGGTAAACATAACAACAATAAAACTATTCGTATTACACAACTTACCAATTATAAATACAATTCATGTAAGTGCCTATGTATATACATAAAAATTTGTTTTAACTTTACGTATTATTTACACAATTTGCTGTTGGTTGTAAACCCAGGGCCGTATTACCCAATAGGCAAAACTGGACGACTGCCTAGGAGCAAAAAATATTAAAATAAAAATTAACGTAACACATCGCTCAAATGCTCTGTTCACCTGCAAGTGTATCTAGCGCAACGTACTTTTGCAAAGTTTTGATAAAACAAGTCAACCATTTCACCAAGTAGATATAGACTTGTCACTAGCTGACAATCTATATGCATCATTAACTAACTACATTGAGAGTTTAAGAGATCTGTTTGCAGGATATGAAATGAAAGGGAAATAACACCTAACTAATTGTGAGACTAGTGATGCACGCGAGGCGAGACGAGACGAGAAATATAAAATATCGATCTCGTCTCGTTTTCGGATCTGTAATCTCGATCTCGCTCTCGTTCTCGCACATTTTTTTCGGTCTCGTCTCGTTCTCGCACGAGAGTCTCGCTATAAAAATAAGTGCTTGCGCACTACGTATTTACGTAACAATTTAACTACAAGAGACAAGTTCGCACCGTGTATTTGCAGTCGTATAAGTATAACTATAGTAAACAGACGAAACACTAAATTCTGGTCACCAAATTATTTCAATATCTACGAATATAATGTTTATTCATTTACGGTCAGCAGAAAATGTGTAAAGTTAGTAAATAATTTGATTTACCTCTAATATATCCAATTTATCACCAAATTAGGATCTATAAACTATTTAAATACGAACATCTGCTAATACAGTCTGTCATCTATAAAACGAATTAAATATTAAAAATCTGATGTGGCCAGCACATTACCTTCCGTCAGTTGTGCGTCAGTTCTATGTATTTTATATAAATGTCATACATAAAGTTCTTTCCAAAAGATTATATTTCTTGTACATTACCTTAAGGCAGTTGTATGTATTTTATACAAATTCCATACAGAAAGTTTGTAACAAAAGATCCTATATCTTCAGTAAAATTATAACATAAACATACTGTCAACTGCACTTGACACTGACACCTTTCAATCAGAATTTTCATAATGTAGCAGTTGTTTCCAGAGTTATAGCAAAGCTGACTAATATATATGATATTTAATTTCTTTATAATTTTTTAACTCTATGTCCATTTAATATGAAGTATAAAACGCATTAAAATCGTATAGAGAATAAATAATTCTTTAATATTTATAATAACATTAAATGTGAAAAAATGATATTTAACACCGTTTTTTCAAGAAAAACTGTTAAAATCTTCAAATGAAGGTATTTCCGGTTGACCAATTTTAACCAAAATCTAATCAGCTCTTCACATGGATGTAACGAAGAGGAATACGAAAGAATTATAATTTTTGGAATTGTTGTATTAGAGTTATCGCATTAGAAAATTTTGTCACACACAGACACACACACACACACACACACACACACACACACACACACACACACACACACACACACACACACACACATACATACACACACACACACACATACAGACATCATCGTAAAAATAGTAAAATCGTACTCTAGGGACCCTAAAACGTGCTTATTCATCAAAAACTCACCACCGAATTTTTTGACCAAAGACAATACCTTCCTTACCTAAAGGTGACGGAAGGTAAAAAATTATTTTTTGTAACTAAAAGTACCTACACCTTATCATTAAATATATGCCACTATTTAAGTAAGATTTAATTATAAAAAACGCTACACTGGTAACTCGCCGACAATCAGTCACTCCGCTTCTCTCCGTGTTGTCTCCCATCGACGCTTAATATAACATCCTTTTCTTTTCAGAGGCGGCAAAATTTTTATCGTGGTTTAAACTGGGGTGAATTAGGGGCTGAAATATTGGAGAAAACTAGTTCTATTGGATTCAAAATAGATTTTGTCTTCATTTTGCATTTCCTCGCTCTGGGACCGATACCAATCGAAATCGACTATAGATAGACTCAAAAAATATAGTGAATTCATATAATTTTTCACATTCACGCGTTCTATGCACGAATTAGTGTTGACTCCATTTCTTGTACGGTGCATTCTTAGTGAATTTATGAATCAAATCTAAAAAGTTACAAGTAATTTTTATTGCGAGACTCTCGCGAGATTTCTCGCTTCTAGCAGTTGTAATATCGATCTCGCCTCAAATTTTAAACTGCATTTTCGCTCTCGTTCTCGACTCGTGTAATGCAGCGAGACGAGACGAGATGCGAGAGTACTCTCGCCTCGTCGTGCATCACTATGTGAGACATATAAAATATACCCAAATCAATGGCGTAAAAAGAAAAATATATTTGGCGAGGATTGATGAAGTATTTTAATAGCTCTGATGACATACGTATAATAAGTTATTGAACATTTTGACCATTGTTTGACAATATTGTGACACAAATTATGGAGTATTTAACTATCTTTTTTTAGTCGATACGAATTTAAAGAAGATTGAAAATAACTCAATCCTATTTCAATCCGCAGAGATAAACCAATAGGATTTTTCAAGTCATAATATAATTGAAGCCGCTTGAATTATCAAGACAAACGTAGTCATAGTTAAAATTTGACTATGGTATATTATCCCATTAGGCAAACGGCAAAAATCTTATGGGAATTTAGATGAAAGACTAGAATGAAATAGTTTTCTTTTTCCAAGCAATTTTGTTCTGATTTTTGGGGACATCTGAAAAAATAATCCTAGGGGCGATTTTATGCTTAATCCGGCTCTGTGTAAACCCTGACTATTTAAAATGATACAAAGAAAACTTTTAAAATAATGTAAATTAATCTTACGTTATTTACAACCTAAAGTCCTTAGTCCACTTTATGTAACGCTAATATTAACAGAAGTCCAACGTCATAATTGCCTTCTTCTTATTACATTTGCAAGTAAAATAATATTCATAAAAATCTAGCAAGTGTTGTCCATGTTTACACTGCAGAACAAGTGAATGATGAATGCATGTATAACAGGTGAACATCAGAAATATAATTAGGAAATATTTAATTACTTTTTTGCTAAGAATTTTGTAAGATATAATTGAGATAAATATTTCCAAATCGCATAATAGGAATATTTAAATACATGGATTAATTATGATAAATGTCAGGAGAAAAAGTTTTCCAAAAAACTTCAACGACCTTTGTTTAAAAATAAATTACTTATGTTTTGCTCTAATTTCCAAGTGAAATAATTTTAAGAAGTGAACCTTGATTTAATGCTTCCATTAATTTATTTAAGTACCTACCTATTATAAATATTCATTTAATTTTATAATTATTTTACGTCATATCCTAATGCGTAAATGAAAATTTAAAATTATAAAATAAATTGGCTATTACATATAAAGTAAGGTATTTAAATACGTTATAGGAGTATTTTCTATTTATATTTCAAAATTATAAATACGTAGGTAGGTATTGTCTATTTCGGTTTCTTTATGAGTCTATAAACGCACTGAAACCACGTCGATAAGAAGATTTATAAACGCACTGTTTTTGGCGTTTTTGATTTTCTAGAGGTTATACCTATGACTGGTTTTAAAACTGACAGATGAATGACATATAACCTCAAATAGCTGACAATCAACAATGAATTTTCATCTGTGAAGTTAAAATATTTAGCGGGATGCGCTCCCAACATAACTGATAAAAAATCTGATGTGGCCAGCACATTACCTTCCGTCAGTTCTATGTATTTTGTATAAATGTGATACAGAAAGTTCCTGGCAAAAGATTATATTTCTTGTACATTACCTTAAGGCAGTTGTATGTATTTTATACAAATTCCATACAGAAAGTTTCTAACAAAAGATCCTTTATTTCCACTAAAATTATAACATAAACATACTGTCAACTGCACTTGACACTGACACCTTTCCATCAGAATTTTCTTAATGTAGCAGCTGTTTCCAGAGTTATAACAAAGCTGACTAATATATATGATATTTAATTTCTTTATAATTTTTTAACTCTATGTCCATTTAATATGAAGTATAAAATGCATTAAAATCGTATAGAGAATAAATAATTCTTTAATATTTATAATAATATTAAATGTGAAAAAATGATATTTAACACTGTTTTTCAAGAAAAACTGTTAAAATCTTCAAATGAAGGTACTTCCGGTTGACCAATTATAACCAAAATCTAATCAGCTCTTTACATGGATGTAACGAAGAGGAATATGAAAGAATTATAATTTTTGGAATTGTAGTATTAGAGTTATCGCATTAGAAAACTTTGTCACACACACACACACACACACACACACACACACACACACACATACACACACACACACACACACACACACACACACACACACACACACACACACAAACACAAACACACACACACACACACACACACACACACACACACACACACACACACACACACATACACACACACACACACACACACACACACACACACACACACACACACACACACACACACACACACAAACACACACACACACACACACACACACACACACACACACACACACACACACACACACACACACACACACACACACACAGACATCATCGTAAAAATAGTAAAATCGTATTCTAGGGACCCTAAAACGTGCTTATTCATCAAAAACTCACCACCGAATTTTTTGACCAAAGACAATACCTTCCTTACCTAAAGGTGACGGAAGGTAAAAACACCAAAATATTATTAACATCGCATTTTTTAAAAATCTAACAATCTAATTATAAAATTACCTCAATAGAAAAAATCTGATGTAGCCAGCACATTACCTTCCGTCAGTTCTATGTAGTTTGTACAAATTTCATACAGAAAGTTTCTTGCCAAAGATTCTATTTCTTTTACATACCTTCCGGCTGTTGTATGTATTTTATACAAATTCCATACAGAAAATTTCTAGCAAAAGAGCCTATATTTCCAGTTAAATTATAAGACAAACCCACTTATGTCAATTACACTTGATCTTTCAATCAGAATTTTCTTAATATAGTAGCTGTTTCCATAGCTGTCTACTTTATGAAATTTAATTTCTTTATAATTTTTTAACTCTATATCCACTTAATATTAATTATGAAATGCAGTGAAATCGTATAAAGAATAAAATATTCTTTAATATTTTTAATAACATTAAATGTGAAAGAAAAACTGTCAAAATCTTCAAATGAGGGTACTTCCGGTTGACGAATTCTAACCAAAATCTAACCAGCTCTTCATATGGATGTAACGAAGAAGAATACGAAAGAATTATAATTTTTGAAATTGTAGTATTAGAGTTATCGCAGACGAAAGTTTTATTACACACACACAGATACACACACATACAGACATCATCGTTAAAATAGTAAAATCGTACTCTAGGGACTCTAAAACGTGCTTATTGATTAAAAACTCATTAGCGAATTTTTTGACCAAAACAATACCTTCCTTACCTAAAGGTGACGAAAGGTAAAAAGATCTATATGAAATATCTTAGAACTGCAATTTGCTTATTGTAGTATTTTAATTTGTACTATTAAGATTGAGAATTTTATCATTATCCATAATAATACAATAAGTATTCAAATCATTTTGTAATTATTTTTGCGTCATTTCTTAATGCGCAAATGTAATATTTTAATATAATTTTAACGCAAAATGAAAATTACATATTTATAGGAATTTTCTAATAAATACATATTTCAAGTATTAGTAAGCGAAAAATAATTTAAATAACCTTCAGGCTATAGTTTCTAATATTTGCTTACAATTTCGAAATCAGTCATTCACCTTATTACTAATACGCATGTACTAATTTCTCAATAAATTTGGCATTCTAGTTATTCAAACTATTTCACGTAAAAACCATTAAACCAAAACATGGAATATCAATCTTGACTGGCAAATTTTATGCGCTAAATCCAAACTAATCCATAAATCAAGTTAATAAATAACTTTAAAATAGCAAAGTGACTAATTATCAACAGTGCTACTTTGGTGTACATTTCAAATTTGGGTTAAACGTATAAGTAACTCTAAATAAACTGAAAATAAATCAGCACTGAAAAATATAAATATCAAATAGTTTCGGGATTTTTTTTACAAAAACTGAACTTGAGCAGAATTCATATTTTCAGGGAAAAAATCTGATGTGGCCAACACATAACCTCTCGCCAGATATTTTACCTGGCTGTACGCATAAAACGAAAAATATTTTTAATTACAAATACACATATTCATGTCTCACTACAAAATAATTCTCACATATATTTGCAAAATCTATGGGATAATTTAATATAAATTATGTACAATACATACATTTTCTTTATATTCAATATCCTGAAATTTTCTTTTTCTACTTTCCTTTTCTTTTTCTTTATATTTGTCATTTTTTCGCAACTTCCTTTTATATTCTTTTTTAGGTATATTCTTTTGCGTTGACTTTTTTTATTTTCATAATCTTCATAATGATGTACAAATATTTTTGACGGTGGCATACAAATATTTTTGACAGTGACATGTATGTGTCAATTACAAACATTTGAATTTCTTGCCTTGAAGTAGTTTGATCTGAGATTTTTTACATCAAATTATTTTATATGCATTTCTTTATCTCTAAATCTATAGAAGATATAATAATGAATTTATATTTATCGAATAAAGAATTTATCGTTCTTTAATATAAGTATTTACATACATTTTCGATAAATAATATTTAGATGATTTTTTCTTGTAACTACTACTTCCGGTTGTCCAATTGTTACCAAAACTTAATCAACTCTTCCCATTACTGTTAGATTGAGGAATCCGTAGTTAAAAATGTCTTAAGTTTTATAGTATTTGAGAAATCGTGGATCCAACATCCACACTTCCACACACACATCCACACACACACATACGGACATCATCGTAAAAATGTTATAATCGGATTCTAGGGACCTTAAAACGTGCTTATTTACTAAAATCCGGATATGCGATTTTTAGCATTAATCCAATACCGCTCTTAGCGAGAAATGGTTAAAGACTATGTAGAAAAATAAATATAATTTTGCCCCCAAAATTTATATTTTCTATCTCGTTCTAGAATTTTTCCTATCCGCCTCGTAAATGCAGAAAATAATGAAACAACGGTAAACAAAAATAACACTAGATTTAATTTAATACCAGATAAATATTTGTATGAAAAATGAAAGTGACAGATATGTTGGATGAAATAGGCCACGAGTGGTAATCAAAACTTGGAATATAATAACGTAGTTTTTTTATTACTTATTTTATTAAATTTTAAATTGCTTATTATCCACGCTTATTTATAATTAATGACTAAAAGAGTTATTAACTTTTTTTCGAGATCCCAATGTATACACACGTGAATGGAACACCCTGTGTATTATTTACAAGTCGATCTTTATGTATGAAGAAAAGTTGAAAAATGCACCATCAAAAGAAATTATGGAAAATTAAAAAGAAATTATACGAAAATAAATTCAAAACAAATGCAAAATTCACAGCGTTTAACAAATATAAATATTTATCTTTTTCTGGAAAAAAAAATGATTGTCTATTTCCAATCTATTTTGCATTGTCATCAAGTAACCTATGGACGCATGCGTATTGCCGTGCAGAACACATGAACATCGCGTGTATTACTATACATGTAAAATTATACCACAAACATCCGTATAAAATATAAAACCATAATAATTTGTGAGTCCAAGGTGAACGTACATTTTGTAATTACAGTGCCGTACAATTGGGCAATTGAAGGGACAAAAAATATCCCCACTTGCGAAATCATAAATATTTATAAATATTAATAATGCACCATGAATTATATTTATAAATATTTTTTGTCCCCTAATAAATAATGTTATCTACGTCACTGGTGCCTATATCAAACATAAGAATAGAGAAACAAAAAACGGGTAAACAAATGAAAAACCTATGATTCTATCGTCACTTTTACATAAGTGATAGAAAATGTTAGTCAAATTGAGAATTCATGTTATAATGATAAAATAATCGAATAACTTATTTTTAGTCATTTAATACGTATTCTTAAAGTATGCATTTAAGTAGAAAAGTGATTTTGCTAAATCGGTCAATGATAAATAATATACAATTAAGGCACATTATTCTTACATTTGTTGGTACTTTGAAGTATTGTAATTTAAATGAAATAAATACTTCTGACAATAAATGAGATTGTATCAAAATTTAATTCTTAGTTTCAACTGAAACATTTCTTGATTTAGATATAAAATATATAATTTTCATTTTATTACAAGGACGAATAAACTTTAAAATTATACCTCATCAAATTCAATCGCGCATTATTAATTATAAGTTATTATAATTTATTAATTATTGGTCTTACAGTTACTACAAATAGTACGAGTACATATCAAAAATAAAAATCTGATGTGGCCAACGCAATACCTCCTGCCATTTAATTTCTATTAATTTTAATACATACTTACATTTATGCTGGAAACTATATTAAATTCCTTTTCATATAAGTATTGTTCTATCTACTATACTTCGTTTCACGTAAGAAAATAGTGACGGGAAGATACAGGGTGTTCAAAAAAAATCCTAACTCGGAGTAGGCTATGAACAAAGAAACATATATCCTAATTTGAAAGTATTTAATTAAATGTCAATTTAATACGAGAAATTGTCAAAAATGTAATCTAAAGAAATCAAAGTTTTCTTCTTGAAACTTATTTTAGAAATGGAAATAAATTAGAAAACGGAGAATGGCAATATACTGTATCCTTCATTATTGTCTTTTCTCCTTAAAATTACATTTCAAGATTAATTTTAACTACTTGTCTTTTGAATTCAGCCGGGTTAGCGCTAACTAGCGCTAGACTAGCAAACTTATTAAACAATTTGCTAGAATCTAGCGATGAAATGGCAAGGAGCTGCACGCGTCATAACGAAGATTTTCTATGACGTCATTATTTTGAACTGGAGAAAGGGATGCATATTTAAGAATGTAACCTGTAGATGGCGAGCGAGTGCGAGTTTTAATTTGATTTGACATTAGTTCATTTTCGATTTGTTAAGCAGGATTTTGAAGGATTTTAAGTTGGATTTGTGCAGTCTACTTTTTATTTTTCTTTTCGCTTTCACTTTCAGTTTAAGTTTGGTACTTTATGCAGCTACTTTAAAGCATTCAATACGCATGCGCAGATGTGATATCTCTGCCATATAGTCGTAAATGTAAAGAGATAAATATATCTTGTTAAAATTGACAAGAATGTAATACTTTGTACATACAAAAATATTATTACATAGTAAGTAAATATACTAACCAGTTTCATTTAATACAGACGCTATACTTTTCAAAATATTCTTTTTGGTAACTTTAACTTTGAATAAAATATCTGTTTTATCATATAAGTGGGGATATTTTTGAATTAAATAATAAACAATCTTGTTCTTTACTGATTTTTCGTTTGCATAACCTAAAACCTACACACAAAAACAAATACACAACACGCTGACGTTTGTGAAGTAGAGCTCATGCGCAGTTGTGATATTCTTTAACGGTCTTAAGTTGAAAGTAGGTAAACTTAAGGTCTTAAAGTAAAATTAAAAGTGTGCACATAAAGCAGTATATATACTAACACACATTTAACTTTTATAAAATAAAAGAAAAAGTAAAAATAAAATAAAAAGTAGACTGCATAAATCCACCTTTAATTTAGCTTCTACTCGTACAAGATTAAAATGACAAACGAAAATATTAACCTCCAAACTATTATTCAAACGTCTAACAGATGATCTGTCATGTTTAAATTACCCGCACATGCCGTTCCTATTGGACGTACCGATGTTATTGCTTTACGACCATTCATTGGTTCGGCGTAATTCTACGTCATACATGGCGGTAATTTAAATATTAAAATTCACATTAATTTCTTTCTAGCCAATTAATGAAAATTTTGCCAAAAGAAAAAATATGGGTAGCAAGTTTTTATTGTCTCTTCAAAAATATTAAATAAAAAAATGGCACGCAAGTAGCCCATTGCTGTTATCTCGCGAAAGTAAGGACGTCGATTACTCAATGACAGAAAAAACTAAATGATTTAATTATATTGTGTAATGTCATTCTGGATATCATAATTAATCTAAAGTAATAATGGTTTTCATTTGTCACTGTATTATTGTATTCATTTCAATATAAATAATTTCTTTTAAAACCAAATAACTACTTTTTGTTATAACGCTTAATTGAACACCATGCGTTTTCTCTGCCAATGTACATTGGGATTATCCTTCAGAACTTTGAGTTTCATTAAAGTTTAAAATAGAAAATAAAGTATTTATATTGTTTTCCCTATTGTAAAAAAATGGAAATCAGGCTTTATAACAGATTATCTAATATGGGAAAAATGTCAAACAGATAACAATGTTTGCATTGTTACCTCTGTTTCATAACAATTATTTACAGACTGCTGTAATTTCTCATTTTATTTCCTTTTTTTTTCTGATAAATCTGCAAAGACTCTCTCTTCTTTCTAATTAAGACTTACAAGTGTCTAAATCAATTAAACGTTTCACAAGGTGTAAAAGAGAAAAGAACACTTCACAATAGGAAGATAATACACGATTTCAACACCTGTACCGTGCTGTATACATTATTATTAGAGATATTTTTGCTTTGTAAACAATGCTTCATTAAAAGATCTTTATCTTTAAGTGAAATGACTTGAATTATGTAAGAGCTTAGATGCATTTCACATATCTGTGATTTCTGATAGATACAATAGATATAAGGAAAGATATAAGATAGGAAATGCAGTTGCAGTCATATGAATATAAAGTATAAACCATCACTGACTGCTTCTGTCTATTATGAGTAGCTTTTCTCACAAAACTGAATCTTAATTTTTACCTCCCAATACCCTTGGTAGGGGAGGTATAGGGATCGTGCTAAAAATCGCATATCGAGATTTTGCTAAATGACCACGTTTTAAGGTCCCTAGAATCCAATTTTAACATTTTCCGATGATGTCTGTGTGTATGTATGGATCCTCCACTCACTCAAATACTATCATTTAGAAAATTTTGAAACCTTATATTTCGAACTTTTTCTATAATGGCAAGAGCTCATTAGATTTTGGTGTAAATCGGATAACCGAAAATGGCACTTTACTAGAAGCTCAATATAGTTTTTCTTCGAAAAATACCTTTAAATGTTATTTTTTCGAGATTAATGTTATTATAAAAATAAAAGATTATTTAATTTTCTATAGATTTGCATTAATACTTTTTCTATATATTTTATGGGTAAATTTACAAAATTATCTATAATTTAAATCCCAGAGCATACGCTTTAAACAAACAAAACGCAGTTATTCAAATGTATATAACTGACAGATAAATGTTACTATCAAAGAACTAATTTTAAATTAAGAATATACTGTGTTTCAGATAAGAATAGACTTGGTGGCGCTGCTGCGCCAGCCTGTTTTACACACACAAAACTTATAAATTAGTTTTGATTCGTGAATGACATACTTCACAGCATTTCAAAATACATAATATTAGTAACGTTTTAAAAAGAAAAAAGTGAATAGAACAATAAAGTAAAAGAATAATAGAAATTAACGATTCACAAAAATGTTTAAGCTAATCTTTTTTTGGATTAGTGAATTCTATTCTATCCCGGTATTTAAAATTTAATCTTTATTTTATTATAGCTCCTCTGGGTTCGAATCCAACTAAGGCATGGATGTGTGTGAATGTAAACCCGCTCTGTAATTGGGATTTAATCCTGTTGAGGGGTTTAAAAAAAGGTAGTTACTTGGATTAGATTAGACTATATTTTAAGAAATAAACTGTCAAAATTAGAGTAAAATTCGCTAATCCAAAAATAAGGATTAACTTAGTCTTTTTTGTGACTCGGGCTGTAAATGGCGGGAGGTATTGTGTTGGCCACACCAGATTTTTTTCTATATCGCACTCTCGACTATACGTGAAAAGTGCACAACATAAATGCATTATTTTTATTATTATCAATAACAATATAAATCATGCAATGTATTACAATATAATAACTATTCGATAAATTCTTATCGCAGTATTTCCAATTTCCTTTTTCAATTTTCAATGTACCATTATCCAATCATACATAACTCGAATCCTCAATTTATTACAGTTAGTTCTTTATGTATTTTCCTTTCTCCCACAACTCTAATCTAGTTTTTAGTTGTCTTTTGTCTTCAATCTTCGTTTCTTTCCTGCTGAACATCTCGGTTCTTTCACTCATGACGTCGGCGTACCGTTAGCTTGGCTCGAACTGGGAGGAGCCTACATTGTGCAGGCCCACTGGTCGAGCCGCTGCTCCCCCGCGCCCCACTTGAAGCATGGGGCCAACCGCACAACAGAGGTCGTCAAACTTTACCGGCGACTAGCAAGGAATTTAGGGTTTTTCAAACATACCACGAGCGAAGAGATAATAGAAGAGTAAAAAGGATAGTAAAAAAATGTTAATTTAATTAAAATTGTTGTCTCGAATGAAGATATTTACACACAGTAGGAATTATTATTTTAAAGTGCTCCAATTGAGGAGATTTTAGCAAAAATAACTTTAGTCCATTTTTACTTCCTTTTACAAAATAAAGGAAGTATTTTATTCGCGAAAAATTTCGGTTTTCAGATTTCAACGGAAATATCCATTTTGACCATCCCTAAATCCATTCTGACTAATTTCGTCGAGACGTCTGTACGTACGTATCTCGCATAACTCAAAAACAGTAAGCCGTAGAAAGTTGAAATTTTGTATTTAAGACTTCTATAACATCTAGTTGTGCACCTCCCTTTTTGGTCATTACATAATTTCCAGAAATGGTACTTTATTTGAAGCCTATCATAGATTTGAATGAAAAACTATATTAAAATATAATCCAAAACTTTTCAAATTTGGTATATAAGACTTTTATATCAATTGGAATAACATAACAGATTTTGGTTAAAACAGGCTAACCGGAAGTGATATATTACCTGAAGTTGTTGACAGTTTTTCATGAATAAAATGGTTCATTTTGATTTTAGAAATAAATGCTTCAAATAAGAGTTTTAGAGAATTAAATTCTGCGTCTAGCACATCAAGTGTTATTAAATTAGCCCTTTGTATAAGCGAGATATATAAATTTAAAACATATATACTTTTTGGTTTTTGTAATGAAACTTGCTATAGATTAGGACAAAAAATAAAAAATAGACGTCAAATTACGTCAAATACGTGCAATTTTATAATTGAGTCTGTACTTCATATTAGTCTTGCGTACAAGGAAGTCGTGTGGTGTCCACATCAGATTTTTTACCTTCCGTCACTTAAGGTGCCTTCACAAATGAAAATTAGGTTTAGATGTATGGTCTATACCTTAGATTTAAAGACTTTGGCCCCATATTATGTAATGACTCCAATCACACTTCAGAATTTACTGTCTCTAAACCCAAATCATAAAGCTAAACATTGCAAGGTCCAAACTTTAGGTTTATGATTTAGTTTGACGTCACAAACTTCACCAATGAGAACGAGTCTGAAATGATATAGATATATACACCCATCTGTATTTAGTATCCACTTGGTGGATTCGGCTTTTTAAACAAATGCGAGAAGAACATGGAGACTGTCATTACTTAATTTCTGAAATATAACCAATAATGCCAAGCGAATAACAGTTTTACGGCGCACAGGTGTCTTGTTTAGTACTGCTCTACCGATATTTTATCTTATTTTTGAAGCATTTACATAGATGTCTGTTTATATCAAATCTAATTTTCAGGTAATTTAAACTTACATTTATTAATGACTTACTTAAACCTAAACAAAAACCATAAACCTAATTTTCATTTGTGAATGCACCTTTAAGGTAAGGAAGGTTTTGTCTTTGGTCAAAAAGTTTGGTGATAAGTTTTTTTATCAATTACTATTACTATTTTTAATATATATATATATATATATATATATATATATATATATATATATATATATATATATATATATACATACATGTGTGTGTGTGTGTGTGTGTGTGTGTGTGTGTGTGACAAAAGTTTGTTCTACGATAACTCTAACTACAATTTCAAAAATTATAATTCTTGCGCATTTCTGTTCGTTACATCCATATGAAGATCTGATTAGATTTTGGTTATAAGTGGTCAACCGGAAGTACCCACATTTGAAGATTTTAAGTTTTTCTTGAAAAAATAATAATAAATAACATTTTTCACATTTAATGTTATTATAAATATTAAAGAATATTAATCGTTTCATATTTGAACTGAATATTTAGGAGTCCATATACTTTTATTTCCAATATATAAATTTAAGTGACAAACAGCAGGGTAAGAGTAATACATTATTTTTCATCTTTATGTACACTCAATTAAATACTTTCTGTTTCATATTTGAACCGAATATTTAGGAGACCACATACTTTTATTTCCAATATATAAATTTGAGTGACAAGCAGTAGGGTAAGAGTAATACATTATTTTTCATCTTTATGTACACTCAATGAAATACTTTCTGTTTCATATTTGAACTGAATATTTAGGGGATCATATACTTTTATTTTCAATATATAAATTTGAGCTAACCAACGAATATTGTTTTTTAGAACAATTAAAAATAAATAAATAAATAAATAAATAAATAAATAAATAAATAAATAAATAAATAAATAAATAAATAAATAAATAAATAAATAAATAAATAAATAAATAAATAAATAAATAAATAAATAAATAAATAAATAAATAAATAAATAAATAAATAAATAAATAATTAAATAAATAAATAAATAAATAAATAAATAAATAAATAAATAAATAAATATATCATAACGGCTTATTACCCATTGCTGGGTGTGCCAATCTGTTTTGTGTGGAACAATTTGATTTTTAGATTTTAATTTATCAAGTAGCTGCTTCGTAATTGGTCGACTTTACAGTCCCATAACTTTTACAACTTCACAGGTTGTGCAAAATATATTTCAGTTTCAGATTATTACAAATTAATTTCACATAGGAAATTTTTTTGCATGAAAACAAAAAATACATTGCGCATTATCTGGTAAATATAAACAAACATAAAAAAGACTACGTAATACAAATGAACAAAAATGTAAACTTATCCTATATAGTACTTTATTTAAATGAGTATAAATATTCAGGACAAGAAAAGTACAGAGGTAAATGTTGACGTAAAATAATTTTTATATCTGGTTTTATTTTTATTCTATGTATTATTTGTTAAATTTACGTCTTTGTTGTAATTATTTATTCATATATTCTAGAACCGTATTTGAACAGCATTTCAATTGTAAAGTAAGCCTTTCTTTTCATAATAATATAACTGTTTCTTTTCTAGAACATTTAGCTAGCTGCGTATATCAAATTTCAATTCTTGTATTTTATACTAATTAATTAACAAACTCAATTGTTTTTACGTGTGAAAATGCTACTAGGCCGTTATTAACTGTTCTCTCTTCAACGTTTCGTTGTTTTACCTTGAGTAAGTATGGCAACTGTTTAGCTATTAAAAATTATGAGTGTGAACGTTATCTCTCACTACTTATCAACCGTATTACGTGAAGTTACATTACTTATCTTTAAAGATATTCCTAAGTAAGTGCACGCACATTTATCTTAATTTTTTGCAACGTGTGTGAATGGTGAAAAGGTTTATCTTTTACTGAAAATATTGTAACGTTTTTATTTAATTGGGGTTAAGTGTAAATATTAGACAATTATTATTAATTAAAATAAGTGTTTATTAAACTGTAATGAAAATTACTATTACTAATATTAAACAATTATTAAAAAAACTAATTAAGACTAAAACTATAATTAGCTAAATAACACTAACACTATTTATTTAACAATTAACACTACTATTTATTTCAACGTTATTACTAATTATTTATTTCCACTATTTATATCACTTTTTTATATCACGTTCAACTGTCCGCCGACCGACCTCCACAGCGTCTATATACTCAACTGACTCAACACTGTCTGTATATTCAGCTGCTCGGACAGAAGTCATACCTTGCACCTCACTATCTGTCTATTTATGTAACTAAACTATTATTCACGAAAGATGACTATTCAAGGTCATTTGTGAGCCGTCTGATATAATATTACTTGCAGATAACTTCATTGCATTTTGTATACACAGGCGTGCAACATGAAATATTTATACACATTTTAACTGAAAAAATAAGAGTAATTCATTTGAAAATTGTTTCTTTCTAAATAGTGCTTTTCTGAAAAATTTATGTTCTTCACTTATGTTTTTGCAAAATACAAAAACAAAGACTTAACTTATAAACCAAGGAATAATAATTTGATTTAAACGTCAACGCCACTGGGTAAATATTAGCACAGAGGGCATTGTAGTAGATAATTAGGTATCTGTAATTCTACGACATATGTTATTAGAATTTATAGTGTGTTAGAAAGTAATGCCACTATTTACGTATATCTGTCACACCACATAAATTAAATAGACGTAGGTTCAAATAATCTTTCTCTTTCTAATACAAAATATTGCTAAGCTACTGCTATAAAGTGATATGTATTTTTTCTTCGAATAAATGGCCTTGAATAGTCATCTCTCGTGAATAATAGTATAACAGTCTAACTTCCACAGCTTCAGTATCACCGACTGTCCGTATGCCACAATTCTTCACCACTTCCACTTGCCGTTACTGTCCTCGTATACCTAGCTCCCCGCTTCTCTACAACACTACCGAGTATTTTCTTTCACAGCTATCCCAGTTTACCAGTAACTTCCCGAGTATCTACTCGACACAAACTGCATACGCTCACTAACGCTTTACTCTCTAACACTCCATGTGAATGTCTCTGACTCTCCCTATATAACTAACTAACTCCCGAGCATAGATGCGTCCTTTTATACATTAACTTCCAGAGAGCTCTAGAATGTTCGACCGCATAATAACAATAAACACAAAAGGTTCAGCGACCGGAAGTTAAATTCGTCACGGCTTTTTTACCTCCCGCTACCCTTGGTAAGGGAGGTATAGGGATCGTGCTAAAAATCTCTTATCGAGATTTTGGTAAATGAGCACGTTTTAAGGTCCATAGAATCCAATTTTAACATTTTCACCTGCGCCTATGTACGTGTATGTATGTGTGGATCCTCCACTCTAACTCAAATACTATCATTCAGAAAATCTTGAAACCTTGTATTTCGACCTTTTTCTTTTATGGAAAGAGCCCATTAGATTTTTTTGTACATCGGATAACCGGAAAAGGCACTTTACTTGAAGCTCAAAATAGTTTTTTTCGAAAAATACTTGTAAATGTTATTTTTTCGAGATAAATGTTATTATAAAAATTAAAGATTATTAAATTTTATACAGATTTGCATTAATACTTTTTGTACATATTTTATGGATAAATTTATAAAATTATCTATAACTACCGATATCTGCGTACAAAGCAGATTGGCACACCCAGCAATGGGTAATATACCGTGATGATATATTTACATTTATGTATTTATATTTATTTAAATCTCAGAGCCTACGCTTTAAACAAACAAAACGCAGTTATTCAAATGTATGTTACTGATAGATAAATGTCACTATCAAAGAACTAATCATTTCAAAATAATATTAGTAACGTTTTAAAAAGAAAAAAGTAAATAGAACAATAGAAAAGGAATTCAACTCAGCATAAGTAAATATGTAGGTATGCATTTAGATGAATAAAAATTAACAATTCACAAAAATGTTTAAGTTAATCCTTGTTATTGGACTAGTGAATTCTATTCTATCCCGGTATTTAAAATTTAATCTTCATTTTATTATAGCTCCGGTGGCTCAATGGTTAGAGCAACGCCTCATAACATGAGTGCCCTCGGGGCTGTGGGTTCGAATCCCACTAAGGCATGGATGTGTGTGAATGTGAACCCACTCTGTAATTGGGATTTAATCCTGTTGAGAGGTTTTAAAAAAAAGTAGTTACTTGGATTAGATTAGACTATTGTTAAGAAATAAACTGTCAAAATTAGAGTAAAATTCACTAATCCAAAAATAAGGATTAACTTAATCTTTTTTGTGACTCGGGCTTTAAATGGCGGGAGGTAGTGTTGGCCACACCAAAGTTTTTAAATAAATATTAGGATCATAATAATATTTCGAATTTTAAATGGCACAAAATTGACCCCTGTGGTGCATTCTCCACGCCAGCAATGAGTGTCCGTGAGGTGACGCCTGTTAAACGCCCGCACGGTACAAATATCTCATCATCATTACGAAATCTGTATACGAGGCAGATTGGCACACCCAGCAATGGGTAATATGCCATGATATATTTATGTCTTGTATATGTTATACCTTTCTTATTTTTCTATAGCAACTTGTTCAAAATACATTTTCCCTGATTAAAAACTGCAACCAGAACCGACATTAATTACCATTTCACGGACACAGGTACCCACTTAATTTCTCCATGATGCATTGATTTCCCGGTATAACCTCAGTGAGGTAACTGTGAATCATTCATTCCGTGTAAAGGATTGTTCTGCTAAGCCAACCAATTCGTAACTGTACCTCCAATATGTATGCGGCCGTATATACCGCTAGGCCGCCAGCAGCCTAAACGAACCTTTCAAATTAAACACAATTTAAGTTTCAGCCTGATAAGAGCTTGGCTATGGCCATTAGTCATTAAAATCTCGTTATTTGGACAAAATTAAAAACGCATCTACTTATACGATCTTGTCATTCCAGAAAGACATTTTTGGAATACTTTACGAAATTGGAAAGCGGTGGAAATTGTTATATTGAAGTACAATTTTAATTGTATTTTAAAGTAAATTAAAATTACTGAACATACAATCTCAACAATAAGTGCAATAAATTTTGCATTGTTACTTTCTAAATGGTTACCCTGTAAATCCGACCGGATTATTAAAAATATTAATGTTAAAAATTTGGTGACTTATAATATCACAATATCGACCTAAATGTTGTAAGCTCATGGTAAAACATTGTTATAACTGTTAATTAAATAAAATACAATACTTGGGAATTGGCATCAGAAAAATGATTAGTTCTTACATTTATACAAAAGTATAGGGATTAAGGGGATCGTCTACTCCTCAGTCTACGCTTTTCCAAATGAACGAAAAGAGGCTCTAAATTTTTGTTAATAATGTAATAGTATTTTATGTTACGATGATGATAATACCAGGAGGGCGACGAGATTCTAGTCCGAGGGATAGATGTCGTCCGATGGGCATTATCATCTAGTAACGCTCGTGGTGCATACAAGATTTTATATCTCACTAGAATAATGAACGATTATGCCCTCATATAATGCCCCGGTTGTAATAGATATGTTTATATACACCGTATCCTAGCAATAAACAGTTCATAATACTTTAGTGAGACATAAAATGAATTTGTCATTCATTTGTAATAAAATTTAAACCCTCGCTCTTAGAAAAAAAATTAAAATATTTATTGTTTATTGAAAAATTACCTTCAAAATTAACCAAAAAGCGACAATTTTAGAGCTTTGCCACGGATATAAGACTAATGACATTGCAAAAATGAAAAGTTACAGACATAATGTTATGTTTCTTTAATAAATATGTTAAAAATAAGTAACAATTTTTTTACATAATTAGTAAAAAAGTAGAGCCTCTTTTCGTTCATTTGGAAAGGCGTAGACGATCCCCTTAAGAAAGGCCGGTCACTAAAACTTTCTATAGGAATAGGAATGGAGACAGAACGAGATTACGAATTAACAAATAATAAATGTTATTTCCGTTGATTCGTTTATTAATTACTGTGACTGCAAGTGTAACCGATAACCGACAATTTTTGAGCTGTTTGTATCCCACTTGAATACGACAACTGCCATTTGTTCTCCATGGGCGCGCGTCGAAATATGCATTAAATCTTTAAAGAATTTTAACTCAAAATCTAAAAGACTTAGAAAAAAAAGTTATTAAGAAATATTGTTGCTCTCGTCGAGTTACATTACTGGTTAAATTTAATGCACTTATTTCATTTACACCCTGTATATATATATCAGACTCAAAATTAACGGAAAAGAACAGACCATCCGACAAATGCATCGCCTAGTTTCAAAACCCGACAAATCCATTTTTGGCCAAAAATGAGTTTGATACTGCAACGGTTTCGTCTTTTCATTCTGCATAACTTGGTGTGATGTTTACGCACCAAAACTCAACATACTCGTATCCTTATGATATTTACATTTAAAATATCAGGTTAGTTTCAAAACCCGAGAAATCCAGAACCAGCTGGGTTCCATTACCAGCAAATCCAAATTAGCCAATCAGAACAGCGGTTTGGAAGTCAAGTGGTCCCATTAGTCATAATAAGTAGGAATTACAAAATTAGGTAATTCGGTTTTTCGTCGATCAGTACCATGACAATTTTTTGCATATTTGTTATTTGAAATATCTATTGCTTATATTCTAATATCATTTACTAATTTATATGAACATTTATATCTGCGGACACTTACAATATTTTATATGTTTTATTACACTATTTAATAGTTCAAGTACGCGTACTCGTATATCTATTAATACAATACAATGCGTACAGTACATAGATTATTGCTAATCATAATTCATATGCATTACGTGTCCTTATCGCATTATTTATATTTCCGATGAGTAGTAGAAAGAAACTACAGAGGAAAATATTGACTTGACATTTTCAATTGGATTTCGATCGTTTATTTCGAAGATTGAAAAGGAATTTCCTAAATTCAAGCGGCTTCAAACGTCGAGATAAACGTAGTCATAGATGATATTTCAGAGGACAAAGACCAGTAAAGATACCGGTCATAGTTCTAAGGTCTTTTTTGCTGAGCCATTTTGTGACATCAGTTGCTACTAATACTAACGCTTTCTGATTATATGATTCAATCGCATTTTAAAGATATAAAAAGATAATAAAAATGCTTCATACACATTTACGAGTACCTTGCATTGTCGCGCACTTTATCTATAATACATTATTTATAATTATAAATAATTATTATAATGATTAATTTTTGACATATCTTACAACTAATGAAATATTCCATTTTGTGTCATATGTCTGCGTTTTAACCAATCCTGTCATTATTATACTGCGAATAAAGCTCTAAAGATTATTCCCAGAAATAATCTCTGTAGCTTTTGTTTTTGTTGATCATGAAATAAACCAAGAAATTATAGAAACCACTTGCAGAAATACCATAACTAGTAATTATGTCTTGATTATTAATTTTACATTGTCAAAGTGTGTTCTATAGATATCAATACAGACGTACCAAGTGAGCCATGTAAATGAATGAAACTATACTCTATCCGTTTTAACTATAGACTAAATGGCGTTTCGAGCGCGGCCGTTTTTACACGTATTAAATAAAAAAATTAAATTTTGGTGTCATTCTTGGATTTAATAAAATTCTTTCTAATTGACATTTTTTCAGTAATTTTGTCTTGTACGTACATATGTATCTATTTTTATCCATAATATTAACGAAGAGAACAATAACAAAACTAACGAAGTACTAACTAAAAACTAAGAAAACGCGCACAACGAAAACTATGTAATATGAAATATAACGCCAATAACTATGAAAATTAACAAACAGAACTGAACACAAATTAATAATATGTAATAAATCGTGTACTATTGCTTTTGTTGACTTTTATTTATTTTGTCAGACATCTAAATAATTGATACGGTTGTCAAGAAAATTTAAATTACGCGTCAATAATTATTTTACTGTGTAAACTCGGTTCACGTTTGAACCAATCAGAGAGCTAGAATCTTAGGCCCTATCTCACCCAACGCTCTATAGCTAAAACGGATACAGTATAGTTAATTATGACAGTAGATAGCGTTACGATAGCATCACAGCCTGATTCCGTTGTTTAAAACTTGTGGATCAAAAAATAATCTAATTAATATAATTCGAGACTTCGATAATTTAGAAAATAATTTTCCAGATTTTTTGCAAACTTATTGCCATTTGGCAATAGGCACTCAAGCTCTACGGGCTTCCGTGACTATTGCCTGCAACAAGTTTTCGAAAAAAAATTAAAATTATTTTCAATTTATTCTCACTCTCCTGTTATATATACTACGTTTACATGCAGTTTTGAAAATGGTTTTGGTTTTCAGTCAAAATTTCGCGAAACTGTTTACATGTAATTTTCAAAACAGGTTTACAAATTGATTTGAAAACAGTTTCGACGCTTGCGCATTTAGCCGATGTAAGTGACAAATGCTCTTCACTCCAAATTCTTCGTTTTGCTATTATTCCAATTATTTTTTCTACTTTATACCATTACGCACTAAAACTACACAACTGTCAGTTTATTTGTAGGTTAGCAACACCAAATAACACACAGCGACTGAAACGTTATGCTATGTACGCATGGGCAATATCGAAACTGAATTTTAAGTGTTTACATGAGTAGTTTTGAAACTAGTTTTCAAGTCAAACCTATGAATTTTAGTTTTGGTTTGAGATAACTCAAAACCGTTTTGACACTGTATACATGGCGTTTTCAAAACTAAGAACGGTTTGAAAACTGCATGTAAACTCAGTAATAATTACTGAAAATAAACTATCTGCTATCAGCTTATTCGAAAATGTTGACGTCATAGGCACATGGTATGGCAGTATTTTGTACGCATGTGACACGCGCGGCAGTGTGCATGGACGTCATATGTGTGGACAGAAGCGACAAAATCACAATTGAAAGTACTGTTAAATATTTATGCGTCCGTGTGAACGGTAGTCACATTGCTGACGAACATTACGAATTTTTCACATGGGATACAGTACGAGTAACATTGCCTTGTGTCGTACGAAGAATGCTCATTGTTGGGTTATTTCGACAAGTATGACTTAATTATTAAAGAAATAGACATGGTATGTGAACATATTGTTACATGTAGACTTACTATTGTATTTACCAGTTCATATCTTTAATTTATAAATAATTGTATAAAAATTACTTCCAATCACTAGTACTATATCTGAATTATAAAAATATCCTTCTGATAATCGATAATTATTACAATTATAGAAGTAGATAAAAAATAATTTTTTAAAGTAGATATACAATTTTTATCAAATAATTTCAACGTCGACCATGATATTTACAAAAATATTCTTCATTGTAATTTGTAATAATTCATAAAAAAAACCGTGGGACTCTTGTCAGAAAAATGGTACAGTCGAACTTCGATCTCGTATTTTGGATAACTCAAATCAAGAGTGAGAATTATGGGTAATTTTTACTTAATAACTCGAACTTCGATTACTCGAATATCTTTATAATTCGAACAGAATATTTGGCGCCAGCTTCAATAAGTCGAATTCTGGGGGAAATCCCCTATTACGTGATTTTGTAACAGGTGTTTTTATATGATGGAGGCAGTTCGGTTTCTGTACTACTGAAGTTCAAACATAAGCTTTGTTAATTATTATTAAGTGAAAAAAAAACCTGTGCCTACTTGATTTATCACGTTTAAGACATTTTCATTGCTGATATGTCATTAAAACGTACTTTAAAAACTCTATCTATTGATGAAAAATTTAGACTGATCAAAGAAGTGGAAAGTGGTTCACGAAAGAAAGATGTAGCTCTGAAATATGATGTTCCGGCAAGTACAGTGTCTACTGTTTTAAAAAAGCCGGCTTTGGTCAGTATTCTGAGTGGGACGAAGAGGATGAAATTTCTTTGATTTTCATAAGTGAACGTATAAATGAAAAACGTGAGGAAGAAATTCAATTGCAATTGGAATATGAAGCTTGGAAAAATGTCAAAATTACACCAGAAGGTTCCACCTTAAATGATTTTATACATGTGGATAATGATATTGTTACTCCGGAGTTTCCCACAGATGAAGATATTGTCGAGCTCTACAAATCTGAATCCGAATGTGTAGAGCTCGACAATACAGATGACAGCGAAAGTGATATGATGGAGGAAGATTTGCAGCAACCAGCTTCAAACGAGTTGGTTGAAAATTCGTTGAGCGTTTTGCGTTCGTATTCAAAAACCAATGAACATACAACCGATTCCCTGTATAATGGTTTAAATAACATTGAAGCTTTTTTTATTGAAAATCAAAATTCTTTCGTCAGTCACAAATAACAGACTTTTTTACCCTAAAATAATGTTTATAACTTTGATCTGTATACATATATCAATCTGTATATATCATAAGGTAAGTGATTTTTACTCAATTAAATACATACATACATAAATAATATTTATACATATGCATTTTATTTAATAATCCGAAGTCTTGATAACTCGAACTTTTTTTGTGGCAAGTCATGGTTTGAGTTATCGAAGTTCGACTGTATTTAGAAATTGAAAAAAAACCTACATGAAAAATTTATGACAATGAGTAGTCAGAAATGTAAATAAACTAAATGCAAATGAAACAGTTGATAATCGCAATAAAAGATAACATAAATATACCTGTTACTTCCCAGCTGTTGTTTTTATTGTCTACCCTCATGTTACAACAGTGACGTACTTGTATTTCCAGAAATGGGTCACATATTTTTACATTTTAAAAACATTTGAAATTTGTCGATAACTGTAAATAAAAAAAATACTTACAAATTGTTATTAATGTACGTCATTATAAGTAATTACAATTATTTGAGCAATTTGTTAATGCAGGATACTGTTTGAAATTATCTATTTTAGTTTAGTATTGTTGTCACGAAAAACGAAATAATAATAGAGGCATTCACATTAGAAATCGCGTTTTGTTGGTTTTTGTTACATTCACAAAAATAAATAAAACGAGCATTATATGACCATTTCGTGGAACTTAAAAATCCTGGAATGTAAAAAGCATAATGAGTATGTAGTACAAAATCAAGTTGAATACATTGTGTAACATTTTATTAAAACATACTTAAATACTCGTAAACGTTTTAATATTTCTGCAGGTGTCAATTTAGTGGCAAGTGCGGTTTTCATTCGATTCAGATTTCGTAACTGCATTTTAAATATGTGCTTATAAATACATATGACTGTTTTTTTTACTCAATTAACCGTACAGTAAGC